>JAAAKL020001454.1:0-30889 GCA_010016065.2 Carybdea cf. marsupialis auct. non (Linnaeus, 1758) | reverse complement strand
ATTGTACTATTTTAATATTGTAATATTTAGTTCTATCTTAACGCCGAATTCTAATATCTGGTTCAATTTTATTTGCTTGAACGGTTTTAACAGATATTACAGAGTCCGCATCGATCTTTTCAAATGCAATCTTTGAATAATGGTTCGAAATGTTGCACATGCGCTCTAAAATGTAGACGAGGGGTCATCATTTTTAGCCAAAAGGTTAAGAATATGCAAACTAACTTTCAACATACTTTCTTGGGGCCCATTGCGGGGGGATATGTGTGTGTGGAGTTGTACGAGTGTGCCACTTCCTTTACACAATTGTCACAAAGGCTATGAGAACATGAATTTAGTTCGTTGTGTTTAATTGGATTAGTTAACGAGTGCTAGTGCCAAAATGATACAAAAAGTCTGGAGTCAATAAACACAACACATGACATAACATTTGGGTAAGAATAGCATCAATCAGTTTGCGATTATTCAAGAAAAGATGTTAGTCTACGCAGGATAGCTAGATAAAAACTAAATCGTGAATAACTGTTGCATTCTTTGTATGCTGTTACCCCTAACAGGTCTTCATCCTAGGCATGGGAAGGTTCAAAGAGCCCCCTAAGCCCCCTTAAAATAACAACTAAAATAGTGGTGGAAATTAGTCCCCTTGCCCCCCTCTAGCGTACCTCTGATAGTCCTGTCTTTGCCTATAAAGACTTTTCTCATTGTCTAAGAAGCAAGCTGAAGTACAGTAACATAAAGAACAACTCAAACCCCTTTAAAATAACAATCAAAAAGAGTGGTGAGGCTCAGTCCCCTCGCCCCCTCCCTCTAACGTACCTCAGATAGTCCTGTCCTTGCTTACAAAGACTTTCCACATTGTCTAAGAAGCAAGCTGAAGTACAGTAAAATAATGAGCCCCTCAAGTCCCCTTAAAATAACAATCAAAAAGAGTGACGAGGCTCAGTCCCCTCGCCCCCCTCTAACGTATCTCAGATAGTCCTGTCCTTGCTTGCAAAGACTTTTCTCATTGTCTAAGAAGCAAGCTGAAGCAACGTAAAATATAGACAGCTTATTTATTTACCTTAAGAAACAAGTTACTCATCAACGGTGCCCTGACGTATATTCATTAATCACGGTCATTTCTTTTAATGTACTTCGAGTTATTTACAAAACAAGTACTGTTTTTAAGCAACTGCACTTTGCAGGTTCCCTTGGAAGCACTTCGTGTAGTATTTCTGATGCTAATACAAGAAAACAGCTATCAATTGCCGTCACAAAATACTTTCAGCTGCTTGTAACCGTATGTGGCATATTCGAATCCCACCATGTTGCGGTCAGATATTTGATGTTATGAAACTCACCATACAAAAACCAGTTAGTGCACATTCCTTCAGATTGTCTCATATCTTTGGTGGCTGACAGAGATGTTCATCGCCGTATTAAACTGACAAAGACACCACTCGATGCGTAAATAAAGCATGTGAGAATGGAAACTTAACCTCTAAAAATGACGTGTTCATAACGGTGTCTGCAAATGGAGTTGCTTTAGATGGGAATCATATAGACCTTTATAGTGTACGTTAATGAACTTTACATCAAAACAAAAACCTAAAACGTTTATATACCATTCTGTTTTCCCTTCTAAGAGTTGTCCACTTTGATAGTAAGATTTATAGGACGTGCAAGCTCCCTTATGTCTTTTCTAACATCCAATTCCACTATAATTGCTTGACAATGCGTCGTATTAACACAATAAACAAATTAACTTCTCCTTCAAAATTAAATCAAGACAATACTCCTTTAGTGAACCTCCAAAAATATTTAGTGGTACATGGGATGCTGCATGTAAATATAGAGCTTTAATTTATTCAGAAAGATGAAGCAATAGGAATGCAAAGTTTCTTCCAGCTCTTGCACTTGCGAGATTTCTTCGGGCTAAAGATGTGATGGTGATGACTGAGGACATTGTCGTTTCCTAGAGTCCTGTGGGGAGATCTATCGAAGGGCATTTTTTCATACCTTGGCATGCATTACGCTGGTTTTTCACTAGAGCCAGAAATTTTGTAGTGAAGCTGGCAGCTCTTATATTATGACCGTTTCAGTCAAAAGAGTTCGAATTCATTTCCGTCAAGATCTTTCACGACCAACATTTTTCATATGTAATGGAGAGAGAAAGCGGAAAGTCTAATTTATTTTTATTTTCATCGTGAAATTTTTAACTTTCACCATCTAAGGTGCGACGAGGTAATTTTTTATCTTGATCACCTGATGACTTTAGTGGGAGGAAGCCTCAGTTTGTTTTCCTCCCACAATAGCAAAAGCAAAATGTGCTTTCAAATTGCTCTACCCTGGAAAGTCTTTTTAAAAGTAACGTTATAGTGGTACTTTTAACTTGGACACGAACGCTGTACGATGGAAAGAGGGCCCAATCATTACTATAAAGCCCTGTTTTTATACATTTTTCGGGGTTAATGTGCACGAGGCCCGAGTGCAAGCACGAGACCGGTCGAAGATTTTCTTAACACTTTTCTACTTTGGCTATTTTCTCCTAACATTCTTTTTGGAGCTCTTATCATTAGTTTCTTAATAGCGAGTCCACCGGTAGTGAGTTTTTGTTCTATATTATCATTTATCATTTAAAGAGGTAAAGAAATTTCGTTTATGATTATATTTAACAAATTATCGGTTTTGTACATGCATGACGTCGATGAGCTATGATCAGATTCTAACTTTGAATTTTGCTATTTTCTTAAAGTAGGTAGTTTAATTACATTTGTTTATTTAAATTAGTTTACAGTAACTATAGTGTTATCTTTGGTTAGTGGTATCTATGGTTATATTTTAAAATCCTTTACCTGAAACAGGGACTTTGATCCTAAAACATGAGGTTTTAGTAATTCTTTTGCTACGTTTGTCAAGCCCATTATCATTTTTCAAACTCATTTTAGCCACTCTTGTTACCATACAACTTACCCGTGGTGGTCCCTGTGAACGTACTTCGTCATGAACATGATAATATTAACAGTAATAAATTATCAGGTGGGTAGGAAATGGCAGTAGACAAAACTTTCCTAGCTCTTGCTCAAACACCTCCTGTAGAATTGAGCTAGAGATTATCGTGTCTTGAGAATCCTACTTCATTTAAAATTGTGTCAAGCTTGTCAGTTTCATTACGATGCAAGTTTTCTATCTTTGAAGTCATAATGCCTTTGGTGAAACAGTTCTTGTTATAGCAGTAAAATAAAAACCATTCATGTTAGGTTACTGTTATAGACATGGAATGGGCTTAGCAGGTTCTGGTAACAGCTGACATAGAGGGAAATATCTTGACAAGAGTACTTAAGCTTGAAAATCGAAATTGAATCGAAACTGCCTTTTTTATAATCGAATTATCCACATCCGTTACAGACCACATCCATTACAGATTTTTTATAAGAAAATGAGTCAAGGAAATGAAGAATTAGAAGGCTTCGGGTTTTGTTTCCATTTGTCGTGATGCCACTCCTTGTGTTCATACAATGGCATCACCTTAATCTTAGACTCGTTTCTGCAGTTGCGCATTTCCTTTCGTTAGTTGTTGTGCGCTTTTGTACGATACCATTTCTCAAGGACATAAGTGAGTAGTATGTTATGAAAATGCTATCATCAAATATTATGATGTTCACAGACAGGTCCGGAAACTTATATATGACGTTCATTTCACATCAAAATAAATATGAAGTGAAATGATCCCTTTCATATAATTTCGTACTAACTAGGTATGAAAACGTTTTGAAGTATGTTACACTTTAACTTGGATACACATTAAGCAATATAAATGCACAATAATAGAGCCTTAGTAAACACATTAAGAAGGGCACATATGATAAAGAATGACGCTTTTATTCAATTGTCATCAGATCAAAATACGATCCAAAATTATGATTTGAAAAAGCAATAAACGTCTAATGAATTGGCTCTAAAAATCTACTTTCAATTATAAATTCTGCTGTCAAGACAATATCTGGCCATGCGAGAGAACACCTAAGTATTTGTAGGTTGTATGTAGTTGTTTCACATTGACTTTATGAAGTAAAGAAAATCATTTGTTTAGAGCAAGAAACAGGGTGAGAAGTATTCAACATTGATTGATCAACATTGAATCTTGCTTTGCTGTCCCAATTTCCCCTGCAGTTGTTATACTCTTTGGGTAAAGAATAGCCAGAATTTACCGACATGTAGGAGGATAGAAATAAGAAGAAGCCAGAAATATAAAGATCAGACGAAATGCCACTTTATTTTGTTGCGCCATTATACCATGATTTTTATCAGTGACTATTCATTATATTTTTAAACTTTAAACTAAAATGACTTTGATCATTATTTATGTAAATTAAAAAATAGAATACGATTTCCACAACGACTATAGATTTATTACGATGTGAACTCTCCCTCCCTATCTTACATCTATCGCAATTTAATAAACACATACACATATATACACGCATTTTAAAAGTACTGTTTCCATGCCAACCCTAGCTTCTCAGTTACCCCTTGTGCATTTCTAATGAACTTAATATCCGTCCCTAAAACTATAATTTTCGTACTGTCGTCTTTTGTTGTTTTTAAAACTTTCCTTGCTTCTATTTTTCAAATTAAGCAGGCAAATATCTGCTATGACCTAGGTATACTAGGTGGAGGACAAAACAGCTT
Organism: Carybdea cf. marsupialis auct. non (Linnaeus, 1758); assembly: GCA_010016065.2. Lineage (NCBI taxonomy): Eukaryota > Metazoa > Cnidaria > Cubozoa > Carybdeida > Carybdeidae > Carybdea > Carybdea cf. marsupialis auct. non (Linnaeus, 1758). Next base: position 26,218 of record JAAAKL020001454.1, on the reverse strand, counting down.
TACCTTTCTGCTACGAAAGTTATAAATCCGAAGGTCAAAAAACAAACAAAGATTTTTATGCAGTGCCTTTTCGCAATTAATGCTTGGAAATAGAAAGCCCAAATTACGTGAATGCATCGACATTGAGAAGACTGAATGTGCATATTGGCTTCTAAAGAGAAAAGCTCTTTCAAGAGTAGATTCAACACTTTGGTTTAAATATGGGAGAGGCAGAGGTATCAAGCTCGTAATGTTGTAGTACAAATGAGCACTTTGTTGACCTGGGTTGAGGTAGAAGTTATAACGTTTTTATAAGAGATAAAAAGACTACTTGTGAACAAAATAGACTTGATGTATTTTTATCTATCTATGTATTCACATATATTGATGATCTTTTATAGCTATAATTTACTTTCAATTTTATTTTAATTTGCATGAACTTTCAAGACACTATTCAACTACCTTGCTAAGACCCCCAAAACGTCTAGGCAACAACTTACACAAATCAGCTTAAAAGAGTCCAGTCAATCAATTAAGATTAACTGCAGAAGTTACAGTTACAGTATCAGCTTTATAGCTGCATAAATTACGATATCATTTTATTTTACTCCTCTGCTAGGCCTACAAGTCTCCATAATACGACACGGATGTTAGGGAGCGTATGCAGTGAAACTAATGCATGTTCTTTCTTTCATGAGGAAATCAAAAGAAACGGGCACATAATTGAAAATTTTCGGAGCATTAGATGTATTCCAAGTTACCGGTTGAGTTTCTGGTTTATTTCTGTATGAAGAACTTAAAATGTCGGCCATGATACTAATTTCTGTCCTAGTGAATGATTTGTGATCATTGATCTCTACTGGACTGGATCGAGCTTTCCTTTGATTTTAACAGCGAAGAAGCCTGGTCACTAATGCTAGCCGAAAAAGTTAAAATGACGCTGGAAGGTCCGCAGTAATGCGTGATTGTTAAGCAGCTTTCTTGATTGGGATTAAAATGGCTTTCAACGAAGGACCTCGCTTGGAGACGGAAGATGCCCGATCCAGTGTTTTTAGATATCAGTGTTTGTCATGTTATTGCCTATGTATCCATGTAATTGTAACCCGATTCAATATGGCTTCCACGTATGCTAAATTCTATGTTGACACGTATGTGGTAATGTAGAATATTACTGAATAAATAGATAAGAGCATGCATGGTCTTTAAAGGATGCAAGGGGGGAAATAAGTTGAGTTTCTTATTTATCTCGACAATCTCAAGGCAAGCACTGCTTGTGTTCCCTGGTTTCTTGAATCCCAGCAATGCTTTATATTCAAATTAAAATGTTCTTATAGATGTTTAAAAGACTTTAAGAGTGATAAGTTATTTTATAAGACTTTCCAGAATGGGAACAGAGCAGTATAGACTAAGATGGTTTTACTATCTATCACTTCATAGTTTCGAAGTATGGTGTCATTTCAAATTATGTACTAGCCAGGTCAACCTAAATAAACGATATGACTATCAGCCTTGAACAGTTAGAATGTTATGTGTTTAAATATCAAAATATCTCAGCATGGATTATGATTTCAGCTAGTTCCAGCCAGTTCCAGCTATTTCCAGAAAGATGATTGCAATTGTTGCGGTAAATGGAAACGCGCCAAGTTTTTCAGTGAATCACAAATACAATGTCAAATTTGTTTGAAGCTTCTTAGACACAATGCCTCGTTCTGAGGTTTTAATCGCATTCAAGCATTCGGTGATATATTGTCACCAACATGGCGTTGTTCAACTTCGTTCTGCAGAGATAGTAATCCCATACTTTTGTCTACTCAAAATAAAAAGTAACGTACCACACTGTTCTCTGCTATACTTTAAAACAATAATAATTCCTTCTTAGGAACAGAGGATTGTACAATACATAAGAAGAACTTGGCCAATAGTTGGACACGATCAGACAATGTTTTAAACAGCAATCAAAACAATAGTTACAGCCTGAGTTGGAGTTGTTTACAAAAAATAAATAGATTTATGCAAGATCTTTTGTCCTGAAGAAATACCTCGAGATTTACTATATGATTAGCGCGTTCTTGAGTAAGAGTAGACAGACAATAAGAGGTAGCAGCGGACAATAAGCGAAATCGCTCCACAGGTTTAAAGTAATGTTGTAAGACAATACAGCCAATTAAATTTGACGCATAGTGCATCAACAAAGCTATCAGAGTTAGACCTGTCAACCGTATCAATGCAGTGGTGCATATAGGTCTGTGGATTACATTCTACCTTTACGATATGATTAAGTTTGTAATTATCCCCAATCTAAAAATTTTTATAAAATGTGTACTTGAATAATTGCCTACCTTGTATTGATATATACTATATAAATCTCTGCAAGTCTTCCTCCGTTGTAGAGATAAATCTCAAAATTAATAGCAGGTATTTCAGCTTGGCTATATACCTCATTTTATTATCTGAAGATGAGAAGAAACAGAAATAAGAGAAATCTTAGAATGCTGTAAAAATAATAATGGAATGCTGTGTGTATGTCACAGCCTTAATTAGTTTAGTCCATTTTTCTTTACCGTAAGAATAACTACATCTGTTGACTTGTCTTGAAGATACACTGTTTTGTAAATGAAGCAAGATTATCGTGTAGGTGTCTGACTCTACGAAGTAAATATTGATAAACTTGCATGCACAAGCAAGTGAAATGTGACAATCAAAAAGAAAAACTAAGATGATGTAATAAATATCAAAATCATCTATAAAAGCTCAATTTATCTACAGAGAACTACGAAAGTTAGAATATATTCGAGGCAAGCTTTCTTCATATCTTCATACCTACCACGTATAGTATAAAATGTAGTTTCCATCCGAGGTAAGGCTTTAGCTTTCAATTAGGTCTGACCAAGTCTAGCGTCTTTGGTCGACGTATGCAACCATTATCTCTTATTAAAGATTTTCGTCTTTGCCTTTGAAATAGGATTATCCATTTGTATCAAAAGAGGACGGCTTCTAGAGTTTGCCCTTCTCTTTCATAAGTACTGTGAAAAGACAAGGGGCTGGCATGAAGTTTGATGAAACAAAAGACTGATTGTGCCTTCTCTTTTTGATATGTTCACACTAAACGTGTCAATCAGCTTTAGAGCACAATCAATCACCGCCCTCTGCCCAGTTTCGTTGATATCTCTATTATCTTAAACCACTGTTTTCCCAGCCCTATTTCATTGGCTTATTTGGAGGGGATAAGGTGTCTTTTCATAGTTAATGACACGTGCATTATAAGTCAATTGCTTTTAAAACAAACTCGATTCCTAATGGTGCCAAGGTAAGAAGGACTGATAAATTAACGCTTGTAAATGCCTTGACAGCGGGAATAAGATTTTCCTCCAACTTGTACGCAAACGATGAAATTGATTTTAGAAGCCTTTTTAATATTTCACAGCCTAGCTCACATCACGGGAGGATGGTTATCTCTCGTGCGGTCGGATCAATCTGGATTTGCAACAAGACTGCTACTGCGGCAAGAGAACTCTACGTCGTTCCGAACCGTGCTGACGTCGCAAAAGCGTAAGGTAAGCTGAAAGTTTTGTAGCGTATTCTTTTAGATGATATGCCTAATCGATAACTTGCACTTTCTTTCCCTTTCATAGACGTACAAATACTATGTACGCAAGTCCGTGTTTTTCTAGAGCTACAACTGTTTACCTTTAAATCTGCAATCAATAGCTGTTAGGGATGATTATGCCATTTGCAGACATACCACCAGTCAGAACAAGGCTCACATGTTTATCTTGTTAATAAAGAACATTAAAAATTAGATCTGTGGTAAGGACTGGCCCTTTGCTTTTCATATAAAAGGTGCAAAAGATTTCTGTTTATACAATAGCCGACTGCTAGTGTAACTGACTTAGTATTGTAGAACAAAGCGTTAATTTTTTCAGTCACTTGTTAGTACGTGTAGTCAATTGCTTTGTTCTTTTAGTTAGGTCTGTTGTTATTTTATTAGCTCTGCACCTCAATAGACAACTCGTTGCCATTTGCCATTTAATCATTGTTTTGGTAGTTCTTCGAGTTTGAACTGGCCTGTAGTTTCGTTTGATCGTTCATTGCGTATGGAAAACTTCGAAACAAAATTGACCTTGCGTTTTCTTCCTGCTGCAGATTGAATGTAGGAAGGATAAACACTGTGGAGTTGGAAGCTTTTGCCACAAACATTATAGGACATGCCATTTATGTCGTATCGAAGGGCAGCTATGTCGAAGAAATGCAATGTGTTGTCGTGGTATGGAATGTGTTTCTGGTATCTGCCGACCTTCAGTTGCCTCGGGCTTAGTTGGAGCTACTTGCAAGCGCAACAGGGATTGCAATGTTGGACTATGCTGTGCAAGATCTGATGGAGCATCAATATGTAAACGAATGCTGCAAGAGGGAGAGAATTGTGATGTCCCAGAAGGGGGTATCGCATATGCTATGAACCACAATTGCCCTTGCGATTTTGGACTAAAATGCAGGAAGTTGAGAAAGCGAGACTTTCGAAAGTATAAAAAGTAAGTTGAAATTATGTTTTATTATGACATCAGTATTTTTCCAATCGGGGCTCGGCGTAAGATGGAGTGTTCGGGGTACTATTGGATCATCATATGATAACATGTTGAATGATTTCTATTTACTAGAGATAGTTTTTGTTAATTAAAAACATTTTTCCTCATAATTTATACGCAATAAAATGCCCGTTGTTTGTGTTTTATACCTTTGTCATGGCATTACACTAGTTGTTAGTTTTAAGTACTTCCCACTGTGTGTCTTCGCCGTATTTATCTCGTAAACAGTAAATTTCTTTCATAAAAGGGTTAATAATTATTTGAATGTATCCAATACTCATACGTAAAAAAGCCCACATCTGACAAATATGACATTCTCGGCATTGGAACTGTCCCTGTGAAGTTTATGCTGTAGTGCTCCGATTTTCCTCACCGTTCTTCAATTCAAGAAATTGTAACATGCTACACGACATTCACATCTCAGCTATATATTTGAGGCATCTGCATACAATAAATTAAATTAATTTCTCTTTCTATTGGCATGCTGAATAAAAACTTGAAATTATTTGGTACTGATGGGCTCATTTCAATTCCCTTCTAAACTTCGTCATGGAATTGCTAAATCTGTTGCCAGTCGACCTCTTATTCTTTAAGCTGGACTTTCTCCCCAAAATGATTGATGGTACGATATTATTCACATGGTTTTGATATCGATTAGGTATGTGGCCAATCTGAGACGTACAAGTCTTAGTAAGAAAGTCATTCCGTACATAGGATAACAAAGCGACGATGCAGCCAGTCCATAGTCTTCTTACAAATTCACGATGATAGCCGCAATTCTCAGAGTCAAAAACTTTCACTACGACAATGATTAATGTTTATTTACTATGCGAATTACAAGTAGTCAACCCTCTTGACATTCTGGTCAAATTAACGCGTCAGAAGAAAAGACAAATTAGCTGTCGAAATGGAGTTAGGTTCAAAGCTAGACAATGGCACCCTGAAGAGGAAAAGTGGCTCTTCAATAAGAGAAAGTATCATGTCAGCGAGGAGGCAACCAGGCAACTTAGTTGGATTCTCACCTAATCATTCTCCCGAGAATGAGCGAAATTCCAAAGAACTTGATAATTTCCCTTACAATATTCTCTAATAGGTGATTCATTATCACGGATGGTAGATTCCGTAAGAATACCTTGTTTTCCATTGTATGATTTACTGCGACCAAACGAAGTTAAGTTACCTTCTAGTACGCCAGCAATGCTATTACATTTATTTTGTTTTCATGAGTCATAGAACTGCACCGTTGAAAACTCGCATTAATCACTTAAACTAATAGGAATTGTCGATACAACGATGGATTTGATAGATTCCGCTCCGTGTCCATGTCACGTATGCAGCTTAAAATTTTGAATGATGGAATTGAGGATGCACAATCAGTGTTTTACCTTTACATTTATTGATCGATTATGGATAGTATATATAGCTCCAACTGTCAATACTATGCGTATTAAGCATTCGTTTTGATTCCTTCCCTGTTAATGTTTAAAAAACAAATAATTCTGTACTAAATGTACCGAGAGCGTTTGTTATATGCGGTAAAAATAATCTCTCTTGAGTACGACCCTAACTGTGTCCTCCCGATTATATTATTGTAAAAACGTAAGTAGTAAAATAAAGCGCGGGGCACATTTTACCATGCAGCATATCTCGATTATTTTCAATAAAGCTGTCTCATCTCAATTAGAGCACTCACGGTTTCGACAAATATCCCGTTAGAAATTGCTTAAAACTTACTGCATAGAGGCCGAAAGCTTTTCAGAAGACAGGCATATCCCTAACTGTTAGATTGGTATGAGGATTATTAATTGTACTGACATTAATAACAGTGAAGTATCACCAATTTATAATTACCAGTCGTACCAATGTGATAGTTCGTTAAATCAATTTTGGATTTCTCAAGTGTTTACACTTACAAAAACAATAACAGTTAATCCACGGCCAACTGGGATACTAGACAGGAATCCGAAGCTAACCATCATCATCGCACTACTTGAAACATTTGTTACATTGAACTTTATTGGTATATAGCTGATATAGCCACTTACTGATTAAGATTTTGAATCCGGTTTCATAAACGCAGTTTAGGGCTTTTTACGTCAGTGACAACATAATTGTCTTATAGATGATGGTATAAACAAAGTGGAGAAAAAGGGTCTTACCAAAAACTAGATATAACCGGTTGCAATCGACCACCAAATAAAGTCTTTAAAGATCCTAGGAATGTTACAAAGGCTATTTCAGCACAAACCATTAACAGAGAAAAACATGCAACAGTAAGGACTACAACACAAAAGGACCTAAATGACTAAGGAATCTGGTACCCTTACAGGCGTCCGTTAGTGCACTACAAAATCACTTGAGTTGTCTTTTCTATTAATCCCACATGCAAGTGTGGGACATATCGAATCTAGCAACCTGTGTAATGCATAAATATCACCAACTATCCGCCCCCCTCCAATGTTACTAATAAATTCCCTTTAATTAACCTTACTGGCTATCGAAATTTACATTGCATAAAAATAATTTCTTCAAACATTAAGTACCCTCAGATACACTATTACTTTAGGTAGTAGTACGCAAATGTTTGATTGTTTCGTCACCGTTTTCCACTAAACTGTAAAATTATCTGATGCTTGAAAATCAGAGAATATGGTTTTCCCTTCGAATTGGATAGTATCTTTAAAGACAAATTAAACCTACCTGTGATACCTCAAAGAAACAGGACATTCCTTATAACAGTCCGGATCGTATACGTAATAATATAAAGACGTTTGTTAGGATTCAAAAGAGAGGACATGTTTTCTTGGGAATGAAACAGGGCATCCCCAGACGTGACCGTATAACTGCTGTCTTGGAAACATAGATTAGAAGGCTAAAGTATTTTAAAAGTTCAGCCTCCCAATAGATATTGATTCTTGGTTAACTTAACGTTAATTTTAAGGAATCCTGATATTAGGGCAGTAAACAGTTAAATTATGGACTAATAGGTAACTTGACCTATCTAACTAATAAAACTAAATAATCCAACTAAGAAATAGAATTAATTACTGACTGGGAGTCAGCGTAAGGCATTTTAGAACAAAGTCCTAAGGCTGCATAATGCCCCCTGTGGTATGAATATGCAGAGGAGCCTGTCTAGTACGGCTTTTTCTTTGCAGGAGGAGAACGTGTGCTTCACCATCCCTGCCAGACCTTATGATTTTGTAACTTTTACCCGTTTTGTCATAGGCTTAGTTTGTAAAAAAATGGTACAAATCTGATATTGTTGCAACAACAGATTTGGAGGAACACTCAAATGCACAACAAGCATTTATTATTCAAACCTCAATAGTACTATAGATTGAAGAGATACCAGAAAAAAGGGGCCACTAGGATTTGAACCCGAGGCTCACGCACTCGAAGCGTTTGGCTCTACCAAATGAACTATGGTGACTTTCCTCTAGTAGCTCTTTAAACTTGATCTATTTAAAAGTTTTCTTCTCTATAATAGCTAACACTACATTAGAGTTTCATAATTGACATACATGTGTAATACTGGGGTACGTGAGAATGAACACAATATGTATTTAAGACGGCAGGCAAATATATAATAATAAGGCCTACTCAGATTTCCAATGGTACTGACGCAAACGATTCTATATATTCTCAAGGGCGTTCTTTATTTGTTGACTAAGACATAAATAGCAATCACAGTATCGTTCGTTCTTAAAAGATAGTGGGAAGAATAACTTATCTTGATTGACAAATTATTTGCGTAATTTACCCACAAAAATCTAAAGTCTAAACGTAGCCCCAAACTCTTTCATTTGCCATTTGCTATACAGAGTTTTACTGTTCTGTGTAACCCTCTTTGCTTCAACATTAAATGCAGCAGTGTATTTACAAGCTTGAACGAATGAAGTATTCAAGCCTGAAAGACTTCTATTTTTAGCTATGATTAAGAATGAATTTGAAAAGAAACGTCCGTAGGAGAGTAATTGCTAATTACAAGAATACTGCAAAGGGGATTATACAGAAACCTGATCAATTATCATTAGCACCCTTAAAAGCTCTTAATTAAGGAGGGCTTGGATAGTTAAACATGCTAAGGTTTGCTCTCCTCTTTTTTTCAATGTTATGACAAATCCTCTCCATAAATCAACCAATAAATGAATAAATACAGGTTTTACTCTAAATTAGTCTTGTACTTCTCTTAAGCGTTAACTAATATTTTTTCGTACATTCCGGTCTTTCTGGCGGCCGTATGTGGCACTTGTTTATGTAGTTAGGTTCAGTGGCGTCTATCGGGCCATGCCACCCGCCGCCCACCCTCAGGCACGAAACTTACAAATTTTGAGTAACAATCAGCTTCCAAAAGAAATTTTCGGCTTCAGTAACTTGCCATTTTATGTTATTTGAGTTTAGATTCGTTTCAACTCTGTCAGGAAATACTAAATTATAAGATCGGGAAAATGACGTCATCATACAAGGCCATGCCCTCATCCCTTGAAATTATTCTCCATACGTCACTAGTTACGTTCATTGGCTTCTTACCTTCTTAAAAGACATATACATTCCTTCCTAATATGAACTTTATTGGAGCTTTTGTTTTTATTAATTTCCAGAAAATCCTTTTATTTCCGTTATATTTATGAGCCCGTCCTTTAATTAACACATTTTTATTATGAAAGATTAAGAGTCAATTCCTTACTCAACAGTTACAATTATCCTATCTTCTTTGCTTCATTTATTCACAATTTGATGTCTAGGGAATAGCCTTCACTAATTCTTGATAGGATTAGAGTTGGTCAACCTCACTACTGCAATTGGTTTTGGACCAGCGTCTTTTAAAAGCACTTCAAGTGTAGGCCCATGACCTCGACGCAAAACATTGGGAATAAATACTGTGACCAATATTAAATTGATTCATATACACCTGTAGAGGTAACTTTGCTGCTCCAACAACGACTTCGATTCATCCATAAACGTTCGCTTGTTTCTCATCTACACCAGTAAAAATCGACTGCATCTGTTTGTATGGGAGTAGCTTCGATGGTTTTAAATTTAAGAAGTGAATTTTATTCATTTTCCAAAAAAAAATTCGAATGTCCTTTTTTGCTATTTTTGTAGTGATTTTCCCTGAGACAAATTTTAAAATTGAAACGAAAGCTTGTTCCCTTGATTAAACATGAGGATCCTGAGTTCTTTCAATAACAGACATAATAAAAAAGTGAATATACAATTTGCAGAAACCGAAGCATGCAAATTAATTGCAGTATTTTCACCTACTGACTGTTCCTTCTTCCGACTGAAAATCTTCAATTGCTTATTTTATATTGTATATTCATTGATAGTGTGAATAAAAGAGGCTATTGTCCTAACGCCTTAAGATTTGCACTTTTTGGTAATATGTTGTGGTGGATAGTGGGCGTCTTTTGCTAATGTAATGTGAAATTTTTTTATGATTGTTCTAGGAAAGGTACCTTCAGCCCCTGGATGCTACGGAGGGAACGAAGATGCGTGAAGCTCTAGAAATTGCGATTCTTGGAGTCTGGAAACGATTGTAAAGCAGGCCGCTATGATAAGAATCAGCATTTCGCCACGAGCACAATAATTGAAAGATTGGGAAGAGAATGTTGTTAGACTAGACACTTCTCTAAAACTCCGAAGTCTTTCACAATACAGTCACTCTATTGGACAGATAGAGTTGGCTATGGATTAGCCGGAGGGGTAGGAAGTCCATTCCCGGTGCGAGTTGTATGACGTAGCAATGCAAGAAAGAAACTGTGCCGTGTAACCATCAATTTCTTCAGGATATACGCACATGGTGAATCATGTGTCTCTACACTGGCATGAATTTTCTTGTGTTTGTCGAGAAAGATCTTAGCGAATGAATTCTTGCCAATCGAATGAACTGTTTGACATTTGATTGAAGACTATAAAATGAAATGATACCAGTAGTGTTGCTTTAGAGTTACAGCTTCAATCATTAGCCGACAGCACCGTGCATTGGAAGAGAGTGGTAATCAGAGAACAAATATTTCCAAGTTTCATTTTGCAAGGGGATACTGTTTAATAGACATGCTGCTTCTTAATTAGTGAGGACTGAAGAACCAGAATTTTTCGGTCAAACGAAAACAGTACGTAAACGAGATTTGTTGCATTATCTTGAACACGGTAAATAGTTCTGCCAGACTAGGCGGTTGGAATCTCGAGAATTAATCTGCAGTCCCTACAGTCAATACACTAATTTAACAAAAATCCCCAAGAAATCCTGGTGCTTTAATGTAAAATCTTGCACAATTTGGCAGAAATTATTAATAATTCGTCGCACCTCTTTCAGTTGGAGTGTAAAGACGAAATTGATATCCGAAGTATATTTCTGGAATCTTAAATTGTTACTTCAGCCTAGACAAGTATCTAGCATGCTCGCTAAACAGAAATTTGTAATCATGTTTAACCATAATAAGCATATCATTCTTCTTGCATTTCACTAAATATGGAAATCTTCATGCTGAAACATCGTCAATGAAAACAACCCCATGATTGCTAGGGATAATATCTGGTTTTTTCAGCATCAAATATTCACTGTCCAGCCCAATACGGCAGATTCCAGTCAATTGTAAATTACGATTTTTGTCTTAAACGTACCGCTTCTCCTTCGTTTCAATTAGTACTTCGTTACTAAAAGTCCCGCCTAATCGGAAATACATTATCGTGCAAGCTTCCCTTGTCATTCAACAGATCAAAACAACGGTCATAAAATGAGGTGTGCTTTCTGTGACGACGGGATCAGTAATGAAATCATTTACGAAGGAATGCACATACATCTCCTCCTCCTTCATTCAACTTTTCTAATTATTCCTATTATATGGGACAGCTCAATAATACATATTCTATATCATTACACTGAATGACAAATTGACTTTTGTACTCTACTTGTTGAAGAATGTCAAGTCATTCGAACGCTCTGTGCCTGTTGATTCAAATTCAGTGCTGATTTTTATGTGCTACGACTATCACATACCCTTTACTTGCTTTTCCATTCTGTTGTGTTCTTGTGTCTGATTCATTTGCTTCTAAGATACTATTCGACCCCTTATCTCAAACATAACTTAGAGCCTGTTAACTGCTCCTCAAAAGCCCCTCGCATGGCCTGTATGTCACTCTCGTTTAGTCTAGCTGCAAGAATCGCTTAAAAATGGATTCAGGGTAAGATTATGATTACGTTCCTCTCTATTACCAAAGGATGCTTACATGTCGTAAGCCAACAATGTGCACGCCCATTTGATCATTGTAAAGATAAGGTTCATAACATGACCGCAAAGGGTTTTTAGCAGAGTGCTGTGACCACTCTTATATGAATTTCCCTTTATGTAGGGACAAAACAATTGATTTCGAAAAATTGTCATAGACATGATAGTTTCTGTATGTATGTACTTGTAAATAGATTTCAGCGAAAATTTTAATAAAGTTATGGTCTATTGTGAATATCTTTAAATTTCAGTATTAGAATTAATCACTCTTTCATGTAGATATGTAGAGCTATTAAGATGATAAAGTTGTCATAATCTGAAACAATGTTCTGGTTTTTCAGTGCCTGACCTTTCACGCCTTCATTCAACGAGTATTTTAAAAGGTGGAGCTCGCTTGCACCCAAATGTACGGATAAATTAATCATGTTTGGTCATTAGTCTCTTGTGGCCGAACAGATGATCTCATAGACACGCTCTCTTGTTCTTGGGGTCATGTGAGGGATTATCCTACAGGTGAACCAGTTTCTAACTCGTAGAATCTGTCTGTTTAACAAGAATTGAATGAAAACTTGTATTAAACAAGACTCGTGTACGTAGATCGTTCATCAATGGGGACCCATGGGTATAGCGAAGTGCGTGAGGGGAGAAGGAACACCCATTCTTCTGAAGTTTAATATCTAAGCTCTCCTGCAAACAATATACATGTAATGCCAGCTTGTTACAGTCTTAAACAATTTATTATTTCAACTGATTTTTTTCAATGGATCCTGACGGGCCTGGAGTCATAAAACGAGGCTGAACCCGACGATGTTATTACTTTAGCACATACGTATTTATGGCCTTTGCAAAAGACTTAATTTTTTCCGCAGTTTTCTGGGCAGTTTATTAGTACATGTTTACCGTGCGATTGTTTCAGTACGTGAATAGAGGACTGTGGCTAGTTGACCTATGAAGGAGCTTCACTTGGATATTGTTGAGGGCTAGGGAATGGGTTTTTGAACTATTGGATGGCATTTTTCTTTTGTAAACAGAGACGTTTTAAGAAATGGCGACGATCGCTTTCAATTTTTTTTGCCTGTAATAAACGAGTCATTGTTAACAATTCACCTGTTTGGCGTCCACCATTCCCAAATAAATAACCCCACCATTTTTTATAAAGCTTTTCACGCCAGAAAACTGAAGGAATACAATATTTAGAAAGGGTAGCTAAATGAGATCCTGGAACTGGAATCGGGGTGCTCAGATGACCGGATTCTCTTTTCTAGTTTAAGTAATAAGTAAACGCAATAGAAAAATTTTGAAATTTGGTATTATTAAGCAAAAAATAACAATTCACTTAGGATATTTTTAGGAGTGCCGTTTGATGACGTTGAAATATTGATATATTAGTGAACAACTGAAGATTGTATTGTTTAGGTATGTCGGTAATATTTTATATTTTATCAAAGAATGCACATAAGCAAAGGAACGTAAGTATAGCTGTACAGACCTTGACGTCAACAAGCTCCTATCTCTCATGAAAATGCCATTTTACAACCTAGTTGGAAATCTCCTAAGTTAGAAATAACTACTGATTTACACTCCTTTGTCGTTTCTCTGCTACAGATTTGAGCAACATTAGGCTCAGATATCTGATAAACACTACTACAGTATTTTTTTCACGAAGCATACTAAATGTGTCTCACTTCTATTTAACACAAATACTAAATTGTTGTTATGAACCCTGAATAGTTATTGATTTAACGATTGAAAGGGTGAGTATGAATCCACATACGTCCAGTGTAGCAATTTACTGACAACTTGGATTTTCTTTACAATTTGTTCTATTAACAACCAAGTTCATGATTTTTTTTCTTTTTCGTAATCTGTTTTGTTATGAAATATGTTGCTCCCACGCTTATCAGAATTATGCCTTTTGCCCCGTTAAATAATCGCAAATTTTGGCGGGATAGTTTCGAGTTCTAAAAAGAAGCAAAATATTCAACACATCTGGTAACTTTATCATCATCATAAACACACAAAAATGCACAAATAATTGAGAATAGTTAAGCTATTTACCATTATGGGAAACACTCTTATAGTGAAATCTGTCTGAAGTTTCTATTGTACTTTATTGATGAGACTTCATATTTTCAAATATAAAGCAACTGTGAGGTTATTTAGCGCGTAACAGAAAAGGGGATCCTTCTATAAGTTGCTGTGATTATAGTTCACGTTAACAGTTCTCTGTATTTTGGGGGTTTGAAAACATCTAATTTCATGAGTCTTATAACATAACGGGATGAACGTTATATATTTAGATACTATGAAAGTCATTCAAGGGTGAGGGGTGAATCAGTTTGACTAACATCTCTTGACAAAGTTAGATTTTCCCCGAAAAAATGAGAATGTAGTATGAATGGTACGTTATCGCATTATTTCTTTACTATCATAAATTTTTATCGTAAGAAGTTCTATTTCCATCGTTTCATCATTTGGCCACTGCAGGAAAAATTTGTGATTGCACGAAGAAATTCATTCTGCCCTTTTTGGTGGTGATGAAGCCATCCAGCTAGTACGCTTATGATGGAAGTACTTAAAAACTTGAATATGTGCTATTATTATGCATATCTTATGCTTAAATTCACTTTATCGAAACTAATAATAGAAATTTAGTATGATCAGGAAAAATAAGACGTAAGGTTTCCATAAAGGCCAAAAAAGTGTCATGAAGTATGTGTTTGAAGAAACATAGCTTTGGATGTTTTAGCACTTCAAATAGGCTTCCTGATCAAAAATATCAATTATGAGAAAACGTTTGATAGATAGCTTGTCCGTTTTGGACGTGCTTCACTTTAATATTGTTAACATGTCGTCTGAAAACATAGATCCAAAAAATATGTTATCTAGCGCTTCGTATATGCAATTTCCCAATTCCTAAAAAATTGTTACTTCCTGTGTCATCTCTTGCCTCGAAGCACTGCTATTGATCTTTATTAAAACGTTAAAGCCAACTGCTTGATTTGCAAACTACCTATCCCTCTACTAAAACATTAGCACTTCTTGCAGATAAAATGCTTTCCTTGCAACGTCTGTCTTTACATTATACAGCGAAATCATGCTTCATCTTTCCTCGCATTTCTTTCATGTGTTTATGTTATGAAGTGAAGGTAAATGATAGGGGCATGAAAGTCTCGAAAGAGGCAACGTGAGTATACTGTGGGTTGTCAACAACTTTGTAGACATATAGGCCGCAAGTGTTGATCAGCAGTGACCAATGTTATATTGTTCTCCTTTTAACACCGTTTTAAACAAATAGACAACGAAACCGTTCTTTCCAGGTGCTATTGTTTTTGAATAGTATGGGTTAAAACTATTGTAGATACTCATTATTGATATTTTGAAATATACGTTGGTTGTAGACACGGACTGCTAATAAAACAAGAGTAATTGAACTCCAAGTGTTGTACATTTAAAAGCACTAGCTCCCATCAGCATGTATTAGCTATGGTTCAACTCGCACAAATACTTGACCTCATGTGATATGATTCTTCTATAGTCTTCTACATGAAAAGCACTAGATTAACCGAAATTTATTGCTCCCATGCTTTCCATTGCAATTGGTCTCCTCCGCCTTGCCTATGCGTTCCCTATGTCGTCGACAATGATGTCACAGCTGGTGCATTTCCGTATAGAGAATGTAAAATTTAAACAAATAGGCCTCCAATTTTAGGTTTACCTTCCCAGCGGGTTATCGCAGCAGGAATGATTTTTTTCCACAAATCGTCTTTGAAAGCAGTCATGAACGTTCTCAGTATGGTTCTAGCTTTCGAAATGCAGCAGTCGTCAATAAAATATCAACCACTTACGCATTGGTATTTAGACGTGAGTGTTGCTTCTATCGTTTGAACCCCCGCATGTCTTTTGTGACCCTTGAAACGTTTGCTCCTCCTCTCTTTTATATGGGATTGTACAAACAGTCTAAATGTCCTAAACCTATCGCAGTCAGATTTCATAAACCAGAGCAGATTGACTCGAAGCGTGTTTTGACTTTCATGAACGCTGAAGGCGGAGTTCTCATATTCACGAATGCGTGGCTCTTTTGTATTTATCCTCTTTTAATACTCTCTTGAGAACATGTTTCGTGAGTACCAATATACTAAAACTTCGGAACAATATCGCAATACCAAGGAAGTATGTAATTACGTTTGAAGAAGCTAAATTTAGAGGTCTGGGGATGTCAGTCCCAGCTCTCATACTAGA
This sequence comes from Carybdea cf. marsupialis auct. non (Linnaeus, 1758), assembly GCA_010016065.2. NCBI lineage: Eukaryota > Metazoa > Cnidaria > Cubozoa > Carybdeida > Carybdeidae > Carybdea > Carybdea cf. marsupialis auct. non (Linnaeus, 1758). The sequence goes on along the minus strand of JAAAKL020001454.1, from coordinate 10,179 downwards.
ATCCTTCATATCATTAAATCAATAGCCAAAAGATGTAAACACTGTCATCTGTGGTCTGAGAGTACATTTTAATTTTACGACTTATAAACAAGCACCAAAACGACAGCAAAATCCCTCAATCTCATTTGCTCTAAATTCTTAGACGCCTGTATTGAAAACAATGTTAATAACTTTATTAAGACTCCGATATCCAGTGAAGAGTTCTATTTTAAACTGTAAACAGAATCAAAATGGGGAAATGAACGGTAGTAACCCGTTCTTTTTCAGCATTAAACTCTCACCAAGTTAACCAAAGTACAAAACGTGAACAGTGATCAAGGAATATGTCCTGCTCAGATTTGTTACAAGGTTTTTATCGTCTGTTTAACCATGTGTTATTAGCATTTAAGCTTTAAGCTTGTTTTATAATTATTCCTGTGAAAAGATTACCTGTGTTCCTTTTCTTGAAAGTAAGGAGCTCCCTGCAGAAGTGATAAAACAGAATTGTAACTGAGCAGGGCTGCAAATTTTGCTCTTTCTGATGATGTTTCTTATCGTAATTGTAAAAAGAAGGATGGCTGTATACCAGTGTTAAATGAAAACGAGAAAACTTTCTAGCATTTCATAGAAACAAGAGGCCTAAACTTTTAAAATTTTTGTGTGTCTATGTATTTATACTTCTCAGTTACGAATGTAGGGAGTTTGTGCCTAGTGCACAAAGAAAATATTGAAAAAATATAAGGAGAGATGCCATGTTAGCGTCAGCTATCGAGGTGTCCCACTATTTAGCACCCTTACATCTAAATGACCTTATGGTTAAAAACTGTCTTCTTTTCACAGAGCGTAAATCTCAAAACAATTTATATTTTACGAAGACAAATGCCAAAGTGAGGCTAACTTTATTAATACCTAGATAAAAAACTGTCATAAATGTTTTTTTCCTACATGTTTTACAGCCTTGAAATATGTTACGTTGATTGTGACCAGTTGTTGTTGGAGAAAAGAAAACGCATATTATATTTCCATCCTTTCTTTCAGTTTACCTCTGCTTACTTCCTATTATGACAACTACTTCTAGAAACTCACGTCCTCGGCGCTTCAACAGAGGGTAGGCAATAGGACCTTCCAAAAAATATCGGGGTAACCAGAGCATATATTCATTGATTCCAAAGCATGGGAAATGAATACGACGAAAAACGCATTAACAGTTTCCAGAAATCGCGCCTTAATGAAACAATATACATGTAAATAAAAACCAATGTACCAATATACCATGTATCAAATCATAACAAGCAGTTTGAAATTTTATTGCATGAAATTTCCAAGGCATAAAATACTTCTGGTTTAACGCTTGAGATCTTAAAACCAAGAAATTAAAATGCCAGAAAATATTGTGTAAAATTGGTCGTAGAGAACGTAAAAGGTATATCATATTTTTCTGTGACATATGTTTGCCAGGGTAGGCGGAATATTTAAACGAGAACTCACAGGATGGCGGCGCCCTACTTCGCCTACCCTCAGTGACGTGCTTGCTTCTAGATAAACATGTTACAACACTTCTCAAGATCACTTGATTTGTCAGGGGATTATTTCAGTGCTTTTCTTACCTTTTTGGTAAAAGTTGGATTACAGTTTATTTGTTTGTTTGTTTGCGTTGTTCTTTTCGTTGATCAACCTGTGGCTAGTTATGAAGCACATCAGGATAAGATTTGAGGTAGATCGTCAAGTATCTCTGGAATCCATTACAATATCATAGCAAAAATTGATTTAAATCAATCATGTTTCGCGACGACAGTACAAGCCATCCCTAAATTTGATTAGAGGGTAGCTGGGCAAAAATTGCTTTATGGTCTTCCTCTCTGTAGCCCAGTCAACATTATGAATATAGAATGTTATAGAAATGTAGTATTTCTAATCAAGATAGGAAACTTCCGTCAAATAACTTTGACAACTAGCAACAGCAAATGATATTTTTAAATGAAAAAAAAATATCCAGGTTTGTGGCTGGAATAGGGCTAGAGAACTTTTGTACTTCAACATATGCACAGTTGAAACCTAGCAGAATACAACTAGTTCTTAAGTTACATGTAAAGCTGCCTGCCCTTGTTCAATCCAAGCTAAATACAGATCTTATGACTCAAAGGTGCAACTTACATCGTGTCGTTCTCCTTCATCTGTTAACAATCCTTTTCACTCTGAGCATGTGCCTCAGGTTCTTACTTGAAATTGTGACGACACATTCTCCACAGCCTTTGTCCTTCCACCCTGGCCACGTGCAAATTTTGTTGCGCCATATTTATCAAAAGTAACATATTTTCTTCATTGTTGCATTAAGTATTGGATATACCCTTACATCCTGAATAAAACAAACTAAAACGGGGTGCAGGAACGTAGTTCTAACAGAGCACGTACGTCTTTGCATGTCAATGATATGCCCATAGCAAACTTTTTCCTGCCATTTCCATTGTTATAACCTTGAAACTCTTTGACTCTCTCATGTTATGTCTGTCACCCAATAGCTGTACTTTGATGTTCATATTATTCGCAAGTCCGCTCGAAATGTGCAAATCGAAAATTTGTACTGTGTACTAAAATCGGTTTAAGCAAAGGTTTCGTAAATTTGGAACCAATTAATGTTGCAATTCGTTTGTTTATTATGTACGTATGCAATCAAATGCATGTCAGGAGTATAGTGTAATGCCCTACCTAAATTTCAAGGGAAAATTCAAAATGGCACAACATTTTCCAGAATGCCATAGCAAGCTGCTTTGACTGGCCTTTTAGTAATAAAGGATTAGGCTGTAAGTCCATTCCAAATCCCCGTCGAGTAGAATCATTTGTGAAAATAGGACGAGCAAAATAGTGTTAAAGGAGATAAGGAAGGAAATGACGAGTTCTTGTGGGCGAGAGCAACTGTTTAGCATAAGAAGAAACATCAGTAATACATTTATATTGGACAAATATTTTGTAAATCTAAAAATACCACTCAAAATCTTTCCTTTGACGCGAATTTCTATGATTTCTGTCCTTTTATTTGAGTACATTGACAGAAAAATGCCCTAATACATAATTTGTGCCTATTGTTGGCTTGCAAACTAGATCAACCTAAGCGACGGATGCCCCTTTTTACATACCATAGCAACTTTTTACTCCATTGCATTTTTATGCTAATGAAGACAAATGTCTTCAATGATCTAAGGAGCAGCTATAATTATGACGTCGATCTACTAACTGTCTAGAAACTACTTGTGGTAGATTAGAACTTCACTCGATGTGGACCATTGTAGGTGATTCTCTACATTTTTTATAAAATAAAATGGCGTGTAAGAAAAGTAACTGTAGGTCAGTATAAGCACAGAATAAAGGAAATAGACTAGGGGCTCTCGACTTTTACTTTATTGATATATTTGTTATATAAAAATATAACAAATATATTAGTAATGTAATACATAAATATCACCCTCTAAACGAAGGCCATTGCACTTTACCGTTGCCTTGATAAATAAGCTTACTGCCAAATAATTAGATCCTTAAACAAACTACGGTTAGCTGCTATTACTTTGGGCTAATTCAACTCGTTACGATCAGGGTGCGACATCAATTTTGCAACGTGCGACTGAGACTAGTTTTAGTAAATCGGACGCGCTGCTACCAAAGTTTAAGCTAAACTTAAACTGTTTCAAACTTGACCTCATAATGAAAACGAAGCCTGTTTAGTTTGTGTGGCAACAAGTCTTCTTAAGAGGACTTCAAAGGATGCCTGCTATAGTGCTCATCCTTCCCTTTCCCTATGTTACGGTAGGAGGTTGTGGATGTCCTTTGATATTCGTAATTTCATAACCTTCACCCTTTGAGTATGTCAGCAACTGTATATTATGAAAAGTAAAGACTTTTTACTTCTTATAGAGCTTATGTTACGTAAACAAAATTATTGTGCTGATAAGGAGATAAGACTTGTGTCCGAATGTAAAACATGCAGTCTGAAATCATAAAAGCAACGATACGACATTATATTAACAACAGCCTGCAAATAAATTGCAAAGGCTAAAATTTGGTAGAAGGTCATCTGATACACTTAAAGCTGAACTTCTCAAGGGCACATCTATAGATGAGTCAACTCAGAGATGATTAAAATTTTGTTTACGGTATCTAATACTTTTATTAAATGTACTGATCAGGAACTCGTGATATCTTCTGATCGTACAGAGGGAGGAGTTAGCCTGCTTACATTTTACAATCGCTGCTTTAGCTTGATTAGGTTATTGGATATTTTTCTAGTCTTTGTATCTGGGTTTGTAATCAGTTTTCTCACTATGTTCCACCTTGTTTTGGTGCTAGTCAAGGAAGCAAACCCGCATGTAAAGTTTCAACGTTTGACTGATTATCTCGTGCAATCTACGAAGATTACGGTCAACAAGTACTGTTCAACAGTACTAGAATCTATGGCCATTCATCATCTAATTAAATTGCTTTATCGATTGTAGAATCTAGTCATTCCCCCTCCCCTTTTCTCGCTTAAATTTAAATCCTCTTTGTTCACAATGTAGAGATTAGTGATTGATTTTTCGCCATGTCGATCCTCTTTCGATTCCTTTGCATGAAAATACAGTGTAGGTGGTACCACTAGTTTTCTCATTAACATATCTGTACTTCCATATCTAATGTGCATGGGCAACAGAGGTCCGCCTTTGGCTTCTAAGGTTAAAACGGGACCTGATAAGTATATACAACATTTCAATAACGTCGATTAGATTGGGAGTTTAAGGAAACCAAAGTTCGTCACCAAACGTTAAGATCGTTGCAAATGCAGCCACAACAGTCTAGGCATTGTAATTTGTCGTCAGTACAAAATTAAGACAAAGTGATGGATCACTTAAATTTTACAGATATAAGCATAAAGCTAAAGTAGAATGACCATCGCTGACCCGGTAGATATCACCCTAGAGTTTACTTAAAGGCAATCAAGTCTTGTTAAAACCACTTTATGATTTAATTGGGTGAACGTAATCTCAAAAGGTATCCTCAGATTTATGCACTATTCTTTCAACCGTTGTGTTATGATAAAGAGCAGTTGTTAGTACTGAAAGCACAATTCTATCATCGATTTCCTTTCGGATGTGAACTGAAAGATTTTATGTAAGAGCTAATAGATTATTCACTTTAAAATCAATCGAAGATAAGATTTCTGGTACACCACGACTAAACTGTCAGCTGGCTGAGCTTTTCTATTTCTGAAGCCTTCTTAGTTTGATATACCTAAGGATTACTTTGATGTATACATGCTTTATATCACAATAACTGTGTTGGTGCAATAGTCACTAATTAAGAGAGAGATACGGCAGATTTTTTTCAGAATGTGTTCCCTTCTTAACTTTCTGTTTGATGTAAACAGTGTCTTAAAATGAATGCATAGAACACAAAATGTTGAGTCGTTGCTATTTGCAAATCAGTTTTGGCTTTTATACTTTTCTTAATATCAAAACTTATGATTTATACTTGATTTAATGGGAAATAATATCCACTAACGTGTTAAGATAATGTAGTGTAACTTTTAAAAAGTAAGTATCAAGTCTTCTCAGTTATAAAAATCCAATAAAGGGAACAGATTAACGATTGTACCTTGCTTCGTGTATTTGAGCTAGTAAAATAAAGATACAAATGTAAAGCTATAGAATTACTAACTTTGCCGCATATTTCATTGTTAAAATAGACATAATGCTATTTGTACTTCCATGAAAAATGGAGTACAATTTATTCAAACTACATTAAATCTCCTTTTGAGACATATGTTTATTTTTTTTAAACTATTAAAAATTATTTTTACATACTGTATTCTTTTATGTCGTAAGACGAAGGTACTTTTTTATAAACTGACCTATTTGAAAATAAACTAGTCGTAGTTTTGCTAAATACTAACTAGAGTAGTTGAGAAGCACAGACAGAAGAAAAGATTCCTTACTTGAAAACGTTTTGACAATTGCAACTCATGATTTGCTCGGGTAGTTGTCATTAGTGAACAAATGCCTACTTTAGGGAATAACTAGTGAGAATAACACATTTTTAATGATTTGCGTATGTTAGTACAAATGTCTGGAGTTAGGAGAGGATCAAATTTCAGCCCATGTATAAACTTACCGTTAAGTTAAATCTATCTATCTTACTTAGGATCTCATTAAGAGCTCCCGTACCCATGACTGTGGTTACTCTAGAAAATTACATCAACTATGACGGTTGATAGTTTCATTCGTACTTCTGTCAATGTGTTTGTTTGACGACGCTTAGATTTGACACCATTCGCTATGAGTGTTTTTCAGTGTAAAACCAAGAATGATCCTAACGAAAAAAAATATTGCTAACCAGGAATGAATGAAGAGAACTAAACAACAAGCATACTTTCCACAGACGCAGGTCAGCATTTCAGTGTCATTTTAGCTCATCGTCGCATTACATCTAAGTTACTGTACTTTCTCATGTGAGCAGCTTAAGAACTGTAGTCAACCTTTTATTTATCTTAGATCGAATGTTATCAATGCGAGTACAAAAACAAAAAGAAGAAGCAACAACTGTACGCACTATGAAGAGTTTGTCTCTCCTGCAAAACAATCATGATGATCATGATCATCATCACTACAACCACAGCAGCAGCTACCACCATCATCTTCATTATCTTTTTCATCAGCAAGATCATCATCATAATCACAATAACTATTGCCATCATCATCATCATCATCATCATCATCATCATCATTATCACCATCATCTCTACCACTACAAACATCATCTGCATCACCTTTGTCATCATAAAGATCATCACCATCACCATCGCCATCCTCCTCCCTCTCGTTAACATAATCATCATGATCATTATCATCATCATCATCATCATCATCATCATCATCATCATCATCGTCATTATCATCATTATTAACGACATCATCGTAATTGTCTTTTGCGTAAAAGTAACTTTCTAGTAGATCTCTAAATGACACGTACTTTTTTGCAAGTAAAAAATATGGATTCTTTGACGTCGTGTTTTCTATATATTATAATAGCATTTTTATAGCATTACCAAATTTGAAATGCTATTCTTACTTTGCTTGGTTTTCTCATGATGTTCATTATTGCATAGTTTTCCTGAATAATTAACTTTAAACAACCAATGAATAAACCGAGGGCAAACTTTTAACAGCATTTATTGGTTTTTAGGAAGTTTACACCTTTGGTAGCACTTCGGCCTACTCTTTTGGGGCTTAAATATTAAAGTTTAAGCAATTTTTATACAAGGTGTACTCCTTGTGATTATGCAAACAAAGAATAAATCAACCCTTGCCACAAAGGCTGCTCATGGTTCCATGCTCTAAGCAGGGCATCTTCTGCGGCAGTCACAGCATTCGACGGACCGCTTTTTGAAGTTCGAGTCATTTTTTGGTGAACAGCAAATCCCGCTATGAACGAAATGGCTATAGATGTTGAACTACAATCTCAAAATAAAGAATCTAAGGAATCATCTTGCGACTATGCTTCTCACGGCATTTTTATAATTGCTTTTCCCTTATGTACGTTAGAAGAGAGCATCTCTCTTTCATTGCTAATACGAAAGTCTGTTAATTTGGGGGGCTTTATGTCCTCCAACCTCACATGGGTTCTGCCTCGAACTCAAGCTGCAGAAGTCCTCTTTTCATTGCAACCGTTTCTAAAGGCTTCCGGAGGCCCTGTCAAGCGGCAAACCTAAAATCTGTACCAGATAATATAAAGAGCATTAATAAGTTTAGAGTATCAGGGTATTTATCCTATTAAGTTAGAAAGGTATGTATTTGATTTCTAGCCAATTTCGTGGCGGGAGCGAGAAATATATCTGCAACTGTTAGAACCCACAAGAAGAGACATATCCAGTAATCCAAGCAAGAAACTAAGTAGCCAAAATTTATCAATCTACATCTATCATTCAAATCTTGATATTCTTATTTTTAAAACGTACTAAAATAGGGTTATAGCCACAAAATATCAAATACCTAAAGAAATTGTTGCTTAGCTGTTGGAACCTAGGATGTTGAGATTTTGGAATTTCCTTAAAGCCAGCTAGCAAACAAAAGTTTGCCTTTCTGAAAATTTGGTAAGAGCTGTTTATTTTCTTCATTTCCGAAAAAACATACCTTCTATTTCTTAGTTAACAATTGTGCACTCGTCAGAACCTAAAATGAGCAGCTCAAAAGGGGCTGAGCTTCAATTAAACGGATTTATAATAAATTTATACATAATATATGGATTAGCCATGTTTACTTAGCAACAACAGAAACAACAGTCAGGTAATTGGAGCAATTAACGGCCGATTTCCTCCTCATTACATCATCTCAGGACGCAAAACGACAACAGACAATACAAGAGAAAGGAAAGCCATTGAAGAGAGAATACCAGGATTCCCTGTCCACCTTTAATAACTCGATTAACCCACCTCCAGCTGACTGTACAAACTTGGCAAATTAGTCTCGGTAATCCAATTTCTACAAATTACGACATAGGCAAGACGTCTAAATCACACACACTGCGCCAAAATTGCCAGTATTTAGTTTCAACGTGGAAAGGATTGTCAAAATACCTCGTTTCCTGTTGCTACGTTAACGAGCAGATATTTTAAATATACACTAGTGTATGACACAGCACGAGGATATTTTTTATCTCTGCAGAGTCCTTTGCAGAAACTGCATACAAAGGCAAGGACATCGAATGGGGCAAAATGCCAAATGTACGCCCCGTAAAGTCCTTTGTCACCGTAGCTGATAACGACAAACCTTTCTCTAGTAACTCCTCGCGCTTTGTACCCTGCTCGACAGCAATTCTATAAACTCTAACAGTCATACGATCAACCTATGCTACCAAATTCCCTTATCAATCTATAATGTTTCCCTCACATTTTAAGCAAATTAATATATTCTCTTCAATTCCTACCCTTCTGTAATCCAATGCAGGAGAGTAGGAAGAGGTATACCAGACTATAGGTGTAAATTTGCTTAATGCATCTTCTCATAACACATGGCATTATAAGCTATCCATAATAAGTACACTGTAATATTGATGAGGATTCTCATTTAGAGAATCGGAGTTGGAATCCACTGATACCATAGTCGAGATAGTATGAAAAAACTCAAACTACCATATAGTTGAGGTGAGGAAGATTAGCAACAAAAATAATTGACAAAGCAAAAAGTACCAAGATCTCACAGCAATTATGTGAAGTAGTCTAATATAAATTCCATTAATATCCGTCGTTTGGAAAATAAATGACACATATAGCTTTATTCTCCAAAGGAGTAGCAAGACAGTAACAAATGGAAACCACAGCTTCTTCGGAGTTTTTTCTTTTTAGATTGTAGGAATTGGAGCTAGGGTTGTTCTTCGGGCTGGAATGAAGTGAATATTTCCACTAAACGTTTTCCAGTGCAAAATAATTAGCTCAACCAAAGAAAGGGAGTGAGACAAAATAAGTCAAAATAAACATAACGAAAGGAAACAAACTGTCAAATTTACGTCATATATTTCCACGTAGAATTTTTATTAGAATTGATAGTGGCTTTCGTAAGATGGCTGCCAGTGGCAATTTTTAAATTAGGGTGAACTGTTTTTGAGAAGAGGGGATTTGAAATGATAAAATTGAATAGATTCTAGAGACATAGAAAAGTATGTCACCAATTGGATTCGAACCCGTTACCCACGCACTCGAGGCGTGTTCTTTGGCATTTGAGTTAAGTGAGCCACGCTGATAATACGATCTATTTTTCTAGCTGAAATAGTAGCTTCCAACGCTCCACTGGAAGACATCGACATCCAGCTCCTCGCAATTTCGGAGATCTGCACAATTTGAAGTGACCACCATCCATCCCATAATCCTATCCTCAGTCTATTGAAAGCTTTAAAGTCTTTTTGAGAAGCGAGGATTTGAAATGATAAATTGATAAATAAATATATGAATAAATAAATAAATATACAAAAGAGAACTACTATTAGGATTCCAAGTCCTACTTTATTCATCTATTATTATTATTTTTATTATTATTATTATAACAAGATATCTAACAAGGAGGTTTTGCTTGTTGTTATTAGAACTACCTATTTTATCTTTTGTGAAAGAAATAAGGAATGGCCCGAACCAGATCTCTTGACTTGGTAGGAGACATGTACCATTCTCATTCCTGTATACCTTGT
>JAAAKL020001453.1:0-30900 GCA_010016065.2 Carybdea cf. marsupialis auct. non (Linnaeus, 1758) | reverse complement strand
TAGGATTTGGGGTGGGTATGGTATGAAATTAGTAATTTGTAGGGTAGTACCATGCATCTCCTTGGTACTAAGGGGTGCGTGGGTATGGGCTGAGCAAAAATGTAGCCAAGTACCCATAGGTGCCGTTTTTTAGTACCCATGCCCCCCTGTATTGCTATTAAAGGACTTTGTATAGTTCCCGAAACGTTCCTTAAATTCGGTACTAAAGGAATCAATGTATACTTTTCCCTTACCCGATAATTTGTCTGTTACCTGAGCACTATACAAGATACCCTAGGGTTCTCTAGGGTTCAATAAATAACCTTGTCTTCATGACGCATAATATCAGATTTAATGTTTGGCCTGTAAAATGGCTTACCTTCATCGTGTACCTATTGACAAACTTACTTAGTGGTAAGTGATTGTGGTATGTTCAGGAACTAATATAAGAAATACAGTAGCTTCATCAGTTTTAACTGTCTCACTTAACGGTGGATTAAATTAGACAATGATCTCTTGAGATCAGTAAAGGTGCATTGTAAGTCTACAATGAACATAGCAGTGTTGTATAATCGGATTCTGCTTAAAATGCAGATTTGCTGGTGCTCAGTTGCATACAATAACTACTGAGATTTGAGAGGAATAGTCGGTATACTATATAAAGCAAGGCAGGTAGAGAGAAATGGCATTTATCATCGATAAAAAGTACCCTAGGCAATGATTACAAGATTATAGGGTCCTTGAACTTAAACTTTTGTGCTCCTACCTAAATATACCTCCTCCATCAATACCAGCTTCATCCAATCCTTGTGCATTTATCATCTGAACTCGAATAACACGTTTGATATCTGTCTCTACAAATCGAAAAAGACCCTTAGGAGTATCAGATATCTGGCAGCGAAGGTCATTGATGCAATAATCAACATGTAGTAAAACTTGTGTTCTTTCGCAATTTTTAAGCATTCTTGCTGATCTAAAACAATATATTTTATGGTTGCGTCTCACTGATCGTCTGCAGGGTTGCACGAAATAAAAGCTGCGCGCATAGAATAAAGAATGATAGGATTATCGTGTTTTGCATACTACCACCAGAAGCAAAGGATTATAAGCCCTTATGCCCTTGCTGGTAAATTAAACAGTAAATTTATAAGCAAAAGCTACTTCTACCTTTAATTGCAACAATTCTTTAAAGAAAAAAAGTTGCTGCTCTGTTATCAACTCAGTGACAGGACCGCCTTGTAAAAGTATTTCTGCGCTACACTCATAACCGATGACATGTCGTTGTAATGATGCTCTGTTCGTTAGACACATAATCTACAGGGGGAGTTCTTGGACTGCGTACATACACACAGTATCGATAAATGATAACCACGCGGTAAAATAATGATATACAGGTACTCTACCTCTGTCTTGTGACAACTGATCATAAGCATCTTGGTATAAATATTTTCTGTTGACTGTTAGATTAAGCGAAGGTGCTTGGTTTGAAAATGGGTAATCCGACTGCCAGTGTCGCCTGTCTTCACTTATAATTCGCTGAAACACCTAAAGAAGACAAATGAATGGAGGGGTACGGATATGAGTATGGAGCCTGCCCAACTATCCAAAACCAGAATATATCAAATAACAGCCACAAATTATCAAGTCAACACTACGGGTCTATCGAGTCATTACACCCCTCTCCCCTCCTCTTTGGCTATTTGGCTAAACGTTTGTTACAAGGCAATCACAAACATTGCGATCTTACGCAGCAGATTTTGGTTATTGCTCTCTTCGCGGGCCTTACGTATCTCAAAAGATCAATGCTCTAGTTAATCCACCGAAACAGATCATAGTCAAAGCGATATGAGATAGGCACAGACCTCTAAACGTTCTGCAAGTAGATACCTGTTGAGCTATTCGAATCGTTTAGAAGTTCGAATCTACAGCAACTCCAAAGTTTCAAAGCTAAATAAAATGGAGAAATTCAAGGAGAAGTATGCAACAGTAAACAAAAGTTGGCTTCTGCTTCAAAAAGCACGTTCACTATAAGTGTTCTAGATCGTTTTAACTGTGTTTAAGTGAGCAATGTTTAAAGCAAATTGCGAAAGACTGTTAAACGAAAAAGACTTTAAATTGTTAGGTACGAGTGCTTCGCAATGAAATATTGCGTGCTGTACAGAGTCTACCCTCTTGCGGTACTAACATGAAAGTCTCTCGTACAATGTTCAGCTGGCAGATAAAAATTCCTCATCTTTCAGTTACCAAGGCCTTTGGTAGTCTGTGAAGGAACTTTTGCTGTACCAAGGCAGTCTGAGCAAAGAATGAATTGTAATATAGCAATGAGGGAGTCAATAATACATTCGCTGGTCCAACAGAAAAAAACTTGCATTCCAAGAGAAAAATATCCCATCGTTTACAACTCGAATAGATTACTACTTTATTGAACTTACAACCTTCGGAATAGCTCCGCGCGGTTCTGATTCATCATTACTAATGCTCAATGCCTGTTTTACTGAAACGAAATTTGTTCTTGATTGCATCATATGAGGCGATATACTTAAGATGCTGAAGTTATGAAAAAGCTATCCATAACTATGAAAGATTTACCCGTGGTTGTTAACTTACTAAAACCGCAAAATCACTTTCTTCCAGTAACGTAATGGAGGACCTTAGAGACATGGAAACATCTCCCCCTAATAAAAAAACCGGGCTGAGTCATCATGCGAGTGAGCTAAAAGTGTACTAGTAGTCACAAGTTGTTGTCAAATTTCACTTGGGTGTAGCCGTCTCAAAACTTCAAATCATGTTTTATTCGAAAACTACGGGGTTTCAAAATTCGGGGAGGAGAAATAAAGATTTGCAAATTTCACAATAAGCAACTTCAAGAAATGCATCAACTCTGCACATGTATACTTAGGTAAGCGCCAAGGTACTAGCCCATGACGACCACCATATCGGTCAGTAGAACAATCTTCTCATGTTACTTACTATGACTCTCTGTAAAAATGGGATTGTAAATGGCATGAGTTGCAGGATTGCTTGATTTCGAGCTGGCAGAGCAGAAATCCCTAATGTGGATCCATCTTCTCCTGTTTAACAAATTCAAAACCGGATTGAATATTACTAAAATGGCGATGAAAGAATGTTTATGTTTGCAACTGCAACTGACGCGCTAAAGATCTACGTGGAAAATATACTAACAACGAAGTAACGAAACATTCGCTATAAAATTTGGATTTGTTAAAGATTTAAAACTGCTCCAATACTTGGCTGTAGCTCGCATGGTTTTAGAAACAATTCTTGGTCAGAGTCAAGTAAGATACGACCTTTAGCGAGTACGGCCTTGAAACTTCGGATTGCTAACGGACATCGAAAGCTATCAAGTATTGTGAAACTAAAAAGTATACACTCATAGGCCTTCAAGACCTTTTCAGTTTACAGGCGTACCACTTTTTCTGCATAAATTTGTAATATGAAATATTTAAGAAAATTTTAATTTTCTTTTCGCGAAATAGTTAATTACCGTTATTGTGGACATATATTACACATTTTGGACAGAATTTCAACTTTTACAAACATCTTTTGGGGACGGGGCAAAGTGCCAATATAACCTCCCGTTTCCGTTCCCTACGGCCTATGCTTATATCGTACAACTGAGGCCTTATGTAAACATATTTACATCCTGAGGATTATCTGCTAATTAAACACAAGTCTTAGTACGCTTTGGTACCACCTTGTTGTTACAATAAAAACGAAAGTCAACAAAGCGGTAGGCGACCACGTTAAAGGCATGTAGAAGTTTCAAGCTTTGTATCAGATAAACGGTCAATATCATAGATGCCGCGGTTATAATTAGGGAACCTAACTAGTAATCATATCTCAATCACACTTATCTTACTTTTACACTCCCTCTGTTGAGCACTCTCATCCCACTTTCTGAAACATAGTTTTCATTTTTAGCATTCTCTACTTCTTTCTAACACACTCTCCTGACCAAAATAAGCCTTTATTTAGTGCTCAGTTCCTCTCTAATTCCTTCTCATTGTTCTACTTTGCCTCTGAGACTCATCAATTTCCATTTCAATCCAATCAGCAACCCTGTCTAGTTTGGCTACGTAATACGTGAGTAGTTTGAAATTACTTCAAGATTGCTACAACCTGAAGATATTGAAAGCTTAGCAAATTCATTTTTGATATTATTTTGTCCCCGTATACTGCACCTACTTACTCTTCGCTGTGCTCTTCTTATCGTATCGAGCCTGTAAGGATATTCAAAATGATTGATTGTATCATGAATCTTAATTGGCCCAAAACAGGACTGCGCCCCATAAACAAAAAATTTCATCGTATTTAACTTCCCTGCTTTGGTTTTTTGAACTTTGTATCTAGTATTCCCACTACTGAAACCTTTTGACCAGATTTGCATAGTATTGTTTTTATGGAGGTGGCTGATCTCTTTGTTAATGACGATAGCCGACTCACCACACCAAAAGGGCTTAGATTACGGGTCATCATGGCATATACGAAAGCTAAAATTCTAGACCTTCAGCTCCAAACGGTGTAATGTAACTTGTGCTTGCAATTATATTTTCAGACAGTTTTAGTGGTATCTGCACCTATTCTCTTCTTCATGTCTACGCTAAAGAGAACTGCGATCACATTTCTCCCCTGTATTTTCACCATTTTCTTCCTCACTCCATACTCACCCAACTGGAATTGCCACCCTGAAAAGTCTTTTCTTAGGAGCATGGTGCTTAGCCTTAAACAAACAATCAATTTCCACCATAGAAACAATGTAAAAACAGGCAAGCATAAATAAATATTAGTAAGCATCTTTTTAATGCTCTGCTGGGGAGTATGGCTAAAGAGATAGGGGTTGAACGGGCGAGCATGAATTTTAAGATTCTGAGATACATAGAGACGAAGATGTTATGGTAAATAAAGGAGCTGACATGCGCTCCTAGCTGAAATGAATGTTTTTCTATATTCAACTGCCTCTATTTCGCCCTGTCCGTTAGAGGTCCTCTCAGCTCTGTTACTATACACCTCAGCTTCTCCTCTGTTCACAACAGCACCCAAATTTAATGCCTTATTTGGTAATCAAACGATCAACTCACTTGCATACTGAAGATCAAAACATTATGCAGTTTACAAGAAGGAAACCCTAGAGTAGTTGAATGTGGCTTATAAAGGGCATCACAGATACTCAACAATTGGGGTACTCAGAAATATTCTAATTATCTTCAGGGCTCCCTTGCTAACACACGTAAAGTCACTATCTGCGAAACATGCTCAAATCAAAATATGTTTGAATTTTGAAACTCTAAGTAAATGTAAAGCTTACAAAAACAAAAACATACTGTTTTGTCTAAAAATTTGTGATACCGTTGAATTGAAATAGAAAACACGCAGATGTGGTCAAGGTCTAGTGAAACGCTTTCGTGGTGCCCCTTAACTGACGTCAAAATTCAAAGACACCTACCAAGATTGCGGGAACCGCAATTCACAACTTGTACCTTCTTGTACGGAACTGGAAAAGAAGTCTTTTGTAGCCTCTACAAGGTTCACATGTTAGTATAAATGCCAAAACAAAATAAAAACCCATTTCTATCATTACACAATTGTCTACAAACTTGTAGGATCGTACTACCTCTTAACAAAAAATGCATCTGAGGCAGCCTATTTATCAATTTTCCTTTCCGTTCAAAATAAAGTTATTCAAATCAAACCATGCAAGCGTGGGAAATTCTCAGCAACACATCTCTCCTAAATAGGGTTGTTAGTATCTTATTAAGTAGAGTTATTAATTGCTGACCAGCAATGCATGCCCCCCATTGTTCAAAATAAAAAAAGGAGAAAATGTCAAATGGCAAATACGCGAAGCTTAAATGAAAAAAGGCCGTGCTTAAGACTTTGTTATTTGTGCCTGTTACGCAACATAGTTGGAAAAGCGGAGATAAATATCGCTTTACTAATTCTCCTTTCCGTTGTAACGTCACACGCAGCCCAACCATAACTACAGCGGTGTGAGGCAAATTATTGCAGATACAGTATGGTCACGACATTAACTGTATTGTTTACTTGTCTGAGAATGGTCCATTGTCTTTCTAATAAAGAGATTCCGATTTAAATATATAGTTTCTTTTGATAATTACGTCCAGAGAACCCTGAAATGTCGGAACAATAGTTGTATGTATTTTTAATAACTGCTAAATATTGGTTACTTTAAAGCGACATCTTGTTGCCATGTCAGAACCCCTTCGTAAGAACATCCAATGCCCAAATGTGACCAACAGAAAAACGTCCTTCGTTAAACTACTACAATGGCAATGTTCTATCTACATGATACCGCAATAGAAGAACTACACACCTGGCTCACGATCCTCTAAAAACCCGCTTATTTCCACCTGAAAGGACATATGAAATAGTATAGTGTTAAGCTAAATATTGTTATCGGGCGCAAATCCTGTTGGGTGCAAACGACCATCGTAAGAAGTAAACAAATACAAGTTACATGTGTAGCTCTTCTGGTGGATAAACAATGAAATAATAATTCACATAGAGGATAGTAACACGTTTAAAAATAACTGGAGTAAACGCACAGACGGGATACGAATCCAGGATAGCAAAGCAGGACTAAGGCTACCTAAGCATGTCGCTCTAGCGCCTGAGTTATAGAAACCGCGGCAATAAAGCACTCCAGTCATCACATCTTTTCCTACTGAGGGACTTGAACCCTGGATTTCAATTTGGGAGGAATTCCCATACTTCATTTTCTCTCGTAACTTTTCTAACTTAACGATTGACATGCTTTCTTCTCAACTTTGATGTGGCTCATTCAAGGGTAGAAAATGTAGAAAAAAGTAAGTTAAAGGGTGGCTCAGTCAAGGGACGCTCAAAGGAAAGAGCGAAGAATAAAAGTTAGGGGCAGGAGAATTCAGTTCACTCACGACAGAAACTTAAGTCGTCGGCAAACAAGGTTCCAGTGTAACATATACCCGAGTTATATACATAAAATGTGTTTCAAAACATACCTGTTCCGCATTTATGACAACTCTTGACGATAGCCAGCTATCCTTGGGGCAAAATGAATGCCTACAATCTCTCGAGTGCAATTGTTTTACCAAGTTTGTAATATTCTAAGTGAGGAATGGTGCAATAAAAAGGGCAGTTTCACATACTATAACAAATTGCAAAGTCACCAAGTATCATTTTGATTACTACAAAGAAATTAAGATGCCGTATCCAATACCGATGGGTCAGGCCAAAAGCACTGGGCTACGGGGAGGGGGGATCAACATCTTCCCTTTGTACAAGTGGAGAACTTTAAATGGTATAAACAGGACATTTTACAGTTCCGTCTATATTGTTAGAAACGTTTTCATAGTTAGCGGCAAGATTAAAAACTGAATACTAAATTACAATTTCTTTCAATTTCCTTGTGTACTGTATCAAGATTTATATCACTTACACCAAAAATAAAGACTCCTTAAGCATGGCAGTTATGTACAAGAGAAACGAGCAACAAGATAATAGCGATAATACACTAGCTTCAGTCATGAAACTACTACAAATGTGCGGGATGGCTGCATTAAAGACCTCTTTCTCTGCTTTTGCTTTAATAGTTGTGTGACGTTGCATTATCTCAATCTATGATTAGATAAATAAAAGACGATGCGGGAACGCACAATAAGAAAATATAATGTAACAAATGTTAATGCAGGATTGTGTAACAAGAGTTCTTCCTCACGTTACAAATATTGGAAAGTAAAACGTCCTCCTGGATATTGAGGAGAATGCTACCAGGGCAATCAAAACAAGAAAGATAGTATGGGTTATAGGCTATTGGAAATAGGATTTTGTAAATGCCCAGTGAAATAGAGGTCATCACCGAAAACCAATAGCGGTCGTCACAAAAACTGATAGAGGTCATCACCGAAATCTAATAGGGGTGGTCATCGAAGACAACTACGGATACGCACCGACTACATATAGGGACACGGATCGAAAACTAATACGGATAAGTACCTACTGTAAACCGCTCAGAACACGTACCGAAAACTATTAAGAGATTCCCCCATGCAAACTCATAAGCTATAGAAATATGCCCAGAAAACTACAAGGATGGAAATTCTTAACATATTTTGATTCATACTCCACAAGGGCTATTTTTGGGATGATATTTTACTGCCAAGTTTTATTGAAGTGAGCTACTTGCAGTTAAAATTTTGTATTTCGAAAATCTACGTTTGGCAACATACCTTAAACATACCTTAAACTTTGAAGTTGGGGTATCGGAAACTTGTGTGTGTAAAACTGCCCTTTGATAGCTAATAGTAATACTTCGAGATACTGTTTAGCACCATGTCTGCTTGCAAAGAGTCGTTTACTGATTACTTGCAACCGACTGAGAAAAATATTGTAACATTTTAGGTGTCTCTTTTCTCAATCTACTTTCTCTATGTTACAACCACGAACTATTGAATAAATAAAAAAATATGTGATACCATATCGGCAAGTGAATAAAACATGGTTTCTGTAGATCTATAGATATTTTGTTATCAATATTTAGATCATCAACTCAGTTCCCTGTATGATACTATGTGAACATGAAGACTGATATAGAAAGTACGTACTTACCAGGCATAAAAAGTTGTACGATGCAGCGTGTGATATCCCGAAACTTCGCCGCGTGTTAATGCTCTTAATAGCTTTACTATAACCTTGAATAATCATGGGCCTGCTTTCGTTATACATCAGTTCTACTAGTCCAATAACGACATCTTTAAGAACTTGACATATTTCCACTAATTGCGCTATTGAGAATGGCATCGAAGACGCATTGGTACCTGCGGGTCCGAGAGATAGTAGGATAGTTTAATATGATGTGAAAAAACAGGGGTAAACACACAAAGAGCAGCACAAAACGTCGGTCAACTTTTCGGGGCACTTTTTAAACAGAAAGGATAATTTTGTTTGAAGAATACGTCGTGTCTAAAAGCTACACCACGACAATCTTAAAAGAGTTGACCAAATCTAAACATTGAGGATGCCCTCCGAACAGCTGTGTCGTGATAGGTTGTTTTAAAACTGGTACTTTAAAACTTTAACAGTCTCCAATGTGTGCCATCCTTGACTAGGAGAGTGTATTACTGATATCACTGATTTCATCCAAAAGCTTGGAAGTCTTGGTCTGATCCGGGACAGTACTATTCTAGTGACGGCTGTGGTTACGTACCCGAGTATCCTGCACAAAGACAGTCTTAGAGTTTTGGCAAGCTAGGATCAATAAAGTCAATAACCTATCTATTGATGCTAAGGATTTAATGTCCTTAGCAGATTTCGTTCTGTCTAATACTTACTTTAAATTTGGAGGGAAACATTATCATCAAACCTCGGGCACAGTGATAGGCACTATGTTTGCACCTCCTTACGCATGTATTTTTATGGATTACGTAGAACACCTCTCCATAGATTCACACTATTTCAAACCTTACTGGTGGGTAACGTACATTGATGATGTTTTCTTCATATCGGCGGATGGCGAAGATACCCTAATTGGCTATATTGTTCATCTTAATAGTGTTCATGGTAATATAGGGTTCACCCACGTCGCCTCCCGTACTAGTGTTAATTTCTTGGAAGTACAGGTCTGTTTAGATCAGGGAAAACTAGAAACGGATCTATTTTTGTAAGCTGACGGATAGACATCAGTACATCCACGCAAATCATATCAAACTTTTCATATGAAAAGCTCCATTGCATGAACTCAAATCCTTCGAGATCGACGTATTTGCTCATCGGAAACAAGGGTGGAGTTTCACTGATGTAACCTTAAGAAATGGTTTGAAGAAAGGGGTTACAAGTCTAATATGGTATATGTTTAACTTGGGAAAGCACGTGTGGAATGCAGAGAGGAATTATTAGAAGTTACAAAGGATCAGAAAAGGGATAGTAAAGTTCAACATACTATAAAATACAATCCTGCACTACGACAAGTTAGGAATTTGATGACAAAGCATTTTCAGCGTATAAATTCAGACCCTCAGCTCCGTAATGTTCTTAAGATACAACCACGGGTAGTTTTCCGCACTCCCAAAACCCTTCAAACCCACCTCGTCATGGTAAGATTACTACTCCAAGAAACTGAGAAAGGTGGATGCTGTAAATATACAAGTAGGAAATGTAAGGCGAGTGCCAATTTTCTCAAGACCAACAGATTTGCGGCTAACGGTAAAGAGTTCAAGATTTATAACAAGCCGTATTGCAAGTCTTATGAGATGAAAAGTATGCAATAAAATGTGTATTAGCGGAACCACAACGGAATGTCACTATAGTTGGAACAATTATAAAGATAACCAGCGAAAGGCAAAAAGAGGCTCTTCTTGTTTTCAACGTGAATTGCATGAGATTTTCTTTTCAATACTTATTGACAAAGCAGACCCACGGGACCCAAAACGTAGGGAAACGTTTTGGATTGATATGCTCAATACGAGGGTTGCTCATGGTCTCAACTTTGAGTCAAACGCATCATCTTCCATTTTTATAGTTTATGCTCTGTATCAACATATCTGTTTATCATGTATGGAATGCCTAGGGGCCAGGTCGCCTTTCTTTTCTTTCAAAATTTTTTTCGTCTCTTACAAACTTACGGAAACTTACCTACGGAAATTTCTATTGGTACCTTCTAGTAAGTATAACGTTTTTTTAAGATTTCTAACTGGGTATGTGAGTAATGTCATTGGTTATTTCTATCCTTGTATTTTACAAAAGGAATGCCACCGCCAAACTCCAGTATCAGACTTTTCGCACCGACTACAAAGAAGGCATACGAGTACGGGGTGAACATTGCTTTTCAGCCATAGAACGACTTAAAACAAGTCTGTAACTAAAAATGATGGATCCCTGAAGAATTTTACACGTTTTCCACAGCATCAAAGCTCAAATGAAGATCTTGCTCTCATAGAAAGACCTCTTTACAGATCCGTTTTGGAGAGCATCGTAGAGACACTTTAAATAATTTGGATAAGAGAGTACCGGGCCACTTAAGTAAGGTTGACCATGCTATCTCCGATATGGAAGTGATACCAGTGCAAAAATTCAGTGAGGGCAATCTACAGAGAGTTTTGGAGCAATACCTTATCACCTCGGGAGACAAACTGAACAGGGGATTAAACAGAAACTTGCTGTTGTTGTTTTTTTGTTCTAAACACACACACATACACACACATATATACACATACATATTTATTTTTTTCGCCATATAGTTTTATATTTTTTTCTCCCTTTTCACGTATATTTATTTATTATTTTTCTTGAAGTCTATTTATAAATCTATTTTTTAAATATATTTCCATTATTCATTTATCTCCCAACATTGTACCATTTCATCTCTTAAATGATTGATCCACCCGGTCACTAGCTTGCACAAGCGTATCCCTTTATCACATGTATGTAACAGGCACGACATCACGCACGTTCTCTTTACCTTCGGTGACAACAATATTCAAACTTTTGTCATGTGACAAGGTCTCGTAACGACAGTCTAAAGTACTCTGAGGAAGACTGGCTTGACCAGTCGAAATATAAGTCACCAATGATATTTGATACAATTTAGTGCTACCTTTCCGTTTAGACTCATTTCTAGTCTGTTTACTCATTTCTAGTTTCTTTCCAAAAACCGACTTAGCTCAATGCTTAGTTGTGTGATTTGCAGTGTGTGATTTGCAGTGTGTGATTGGCAGTACTATATGGAAACTATACTATATATCAGTTAATCTAAACGATGCTTATTAGTGATACCTAAACGGCTGGTTTTCAGTGCAGACAAAACAAAGTCGATCGATTGCTATAGGCCTAAATGTATTTTCATCTTCTCTTTAAATAGGCTATGTAAAATAACAAAGCCTTGCAGTCCCTATGAATCATTGTTACTACGTTGCCTTTATCACTCGCAATAACACTCGATCAGTGAACCTTACATAATATTGTTCCCAAGCCGTTAACTAAACGATTAGACGGGCAGCGTCCCCTATGTGTTATTCAAATTAAACAAACTGCGCCTTAAAGAACTTTACGTAAGTTTGACCATGAATTTACAGCGAACAATTAAAAAGTGTTCGAAATATCGTGAGCGCAAATTACAGACAGCTAATGACAGTGGGGACTAAAAACACTTACTCATACAAGTTTAAGGAGGCTGTTGTTTAAATACATGTTCAGCAGCGACTTGTGTCCCATGTTACACGTAGTACTCCAGGTGTCTTTCTTCTTGATATACAAAAAATAGTTCACATTGATGATAACAAATCTCTTTTGTGTGTATTTCCTCTTATGGTGTGTTCTTTCACAATAATAACCGTTCTGTTTATATGAAACAAATTTCTACCCTTTGGTAAACGTCATATTTTGGAGCAGTAATCAAAAGGATGCGTTATTACATATCTACCGGGTGTTGTCAAATAAACGGAACCCAATGTTTTACGTAATCAACTTACACCCTGAAGGAAAAGAAACACAGTACGTGAGCTCGTAAACGTTACTGTTCACTGATAAAGCATCGTTGATTAATTATCTTGAGTATCTTAGCAAATCTCAAAAAAGAATGAAATGCTCATAAGACTACACCCCAATTTGATGCTGAGTGGAAACTCGAGTTCATTCAGATACCTTATGTACAGAATAAACAAACTGTTTGTGTAGTGAAATCAATTAAGCTTTCACCACAAACACCTTTGTCAACGCTTTTTGCTATACTCGACTATATTCTTATATCTATCGCGCACACTATAGTGACGGCTTCTATACGGGTAAGAGGTAAATGAGTACGACTTAGGTTTCAGAAATAAGTTGATATCATCAATTTTCTGTTTTTCACGCTGATTTTTAGAGCGTGATAAAGGAAGGGAATATAAACCGTTTGCAAACTGAGAATCGAAACGTTTAAAGCAACACCCGTACATAGGTCAGTATTACACAAAGATTGAAAACGTGATTACGTAAAGATGGGGCATTAAAAATGTAAAGGCTAGAGGAGGCAAGTTATGTGTTTCCAACATTGGGCAGTTTTCGCTGTTTTTATCTTAAGTCAGAAGAGGAATCCAAAAGCTCTTAAAGTTCTTGACACTGCTTGTTAAAAACGCTACTTTTCATTTGAATGCCATTCTGTTACATTTAGAAGTTCGTAAAATTCAAAATCACAAATGACTTGATAGGTTATTTAAGCGAAAGAAACCAATTTGCGAAAAGGTACAAACCTGCATCTGCACCATAGAAATCCGTGTCATATATACAAAATAATGAATGTCGAAACAAGGAGGAAAACACATTAAGTGCGGGGACAATGCGTTCCTGTTCCATCGACGATAACGCTAGTCCTCTTGACAATAAATGAAGGAGACTCAATTCTTTCCTTGGAGACAGCAGAAAACATTAATTAGACGAGGGTGATATGAAAACAAAAACTAATCAATAACACAGATCACACGAGGACTCAAAAATGTCCAGTTACTTAGAGATCCATTATCAATAGAAAAATCTTAATTGGTATCATAAGAAACATCGCAATCGATATTATAAGGGAAATCGTATTCAAATGGGTAGGTTATGCGAACGCAAGTGAAGAAAGACATAATAAAAATCAAGTCAGGTAAAGCAAGCGGCTTTGCGGAGTGAGTGCTGACCTCTTGACAGTGCTTCAATGAGAAGGCTTAGATTGACTCTGGGAGCTTTTGCAGATCATACGGAGATAAGAGGAATAGTAACCGATTGAAATTGTGTCTTTATACGACTGAAAAGGAGATCCAATAGATTGTGGAAACAAAAGGGGCACAAGCTGGTAGAACATACGATAACGTTCCAGGAAAGAATAATTGATACAAGATTGCGTGAGATTGTTATCATCAACAACACGTCTTCCGGCCTTATGAAGGAAATGGGCACCATGACCTGTATAAGGCTTAGGATCGGATACCAAGGGAGTTGATACACTGGGGTTTAAGGAAAGTCAGGGTCCCGAATGAGCTTATAAGAAAAGAAGAGATGACATATGCTATGCTACGAGCTCAAGTTAGAACAATACACAGACCCAGTGAGGAATTCCCGTTGATCTCTGAAAAAACACTGGACAGAGCCTCTTCCGCCTCAAAGCGAAATCAGTCGTTGAACGCCATTTCAGCACCCATCAAGCAAAGCTTATAAACAATGTTAGCTAACATGGCGGACCTCCTCGTGCTATTTTGTCCTCTGGGGTCTAGTATTTATGACCAAAATTTTGGCTGTTAGAAACACTGGGATTGTTCGATCCAGTCTTTTTTAAAAATCAGTGGGAATTCATCGTATCAGTTGGCCTACGCTGGAGGCTTACCCTCGGCCTCTTCCTATTTGTCTTATTTTAAACACTATCTTAGCTGAATAATGGAAGGGAATCATCACAGCAACTGCTGTCTGTAGACGAGCAAGTTATCTTGACAGACACAGATAAAGTGCTTAAAGTGCAGCGAATGAAATGACAGAATAACCAGGAGAGTATGGATCTGATTCGTCTGAAGGTAAACATTCTACAAGGTTGTCAAGTAGAAGCAACATTAGATCAGCAGTAAGCGTCATTAGCCTCTACGAAACGCTCTGCGATTCAGGAGCACAAAACAACTGGTTTGGATTTCATCTTATCCATAAACATCTTTTTCTACAAGCTGAATTGGACACCCTACTTGAGTGAAACCAGCAATAACCAAGGCACCAGTCCTTTAATTCGCCCGAATGGGAAATGCCGCGGATGGGCAAAATTACATAGTCATTACTCAGCTGTCTGCCATCAAAAATGCCAATAATGTTCTAACATTGCTGCATCGAGTCCCTACAAGATGCTCCTATCAGCGATGAAGTTCTGCTTCGATTAAATCCATACTTCACCACGGCGTCTAGACAGCCACGGTTAAACTTTTGAAGCACTGCCACGACATCACAAATCTGCTGCAATGTCATAGATTTTCTAAAAATCAGTCTGATTCGTGCTTAAAATACTTACCCCATAATATCTAAAGCGCCCGTAGGCAAGGAAAAGTGGCTACGGTGAAATGGATGATTACAAAGTGAGTCTTTGGCAATACAATGAACTTTTACACAAATAAGGGAGACCTGAGATGTATTTTGTGGGTTTTATATAAAGACATTTTACACTACTTTACATGTTTGAAAAGTTGATTAGTGGGGCAGAATTTGAAAGGGCCTTAAGTAAGGAATCCATGAGGCTAAACGTTTTGTGAGGCACTGGTCATAGCAATCGCCTGGAGTACAACTGGAACAAGTTTCAGATTAATGTTCTTCCTTCACTCCAGACAATTGCTGTGACCAGTGTCTGACAAAACTTTTAGCCGCATGGATTCATCACTTAACGCGATTTTCGTGTTTCCATAAGTTAATCACTAACACGTATTGGAGTTCCATGCTGTTCATCCTACTCATGTCGCGTTCCTCCCTACCATAGTATTGTAATGATCTTAAAAGCAGATTTGAAAATTTCCATGTGAAACAAGGAAGTCATAATGAGATAAAGAGACTTTAAATAGCTGCCAAAAAGGCCAAATATATCTCGCAAAAACATACTAGTACATATTTAACTGTTAGATATAAGATATAAAAACAGGGTACAAAATATCAAGCACCAAGCATACCCCATTGTGTTTACTGTTGTTGCAGTCTGTAACAGTGTCCATGTGTTGCGAATAAAAGTATTCATGAATGCCAGCCTGTAAAGGAATCTAAGAGGAAGGAAACAATTGATGTCAAGGGGAACAAGAAATGATGCCGTGACGTATATTGAAATTGACGACGACAGTTAGGAATACTTGTGGAACGTATAGAGAAAACAACTCGGCCTACAAAACGAAGTACTAGTCAACAAGTAAATTAGAAATTACTAGAAGCGGAATGGAGATCTTCTCAACTTAAACGTCTAGTTGTCAAACTGGGTCTCCAGGATATAATGTAACCGTTTCTGTATTAACAGCTGTCCAAGTAGAAATACCTGTTACTCAGAATAATCAAATAGGGGACACTGTCACAACAAAGAGTTCTGAGATACAACAAGGAAATCCTATGTACAGAGCATGTTGCATGTAAACTGGTTGCATGTAAACTGCTCGCATGTAAACTGGTTGCATGTAAACTGGTTGCATGTAAACTGGTTGCATGTAAACTGGTTGCATGTAAACTGGTTGCACGTAAACGCAAGCATTTGCCTGTAATTATAAGTCTAAAGTTGGGACATGACTAATTGAATATTCAAAGCGAGGACATTACTAAGTTCATATAATTACGTAAGAACCAAGCCATCGGCGAAGCCTTAGCCTTTGCTCTGTCAATCCAGATTTGATCTTACGGTTATTAACCCATGCTTGTAACTGTAGAAAGGCATCAGATAGTCGAGAGGACTGTACATTACGGTGTGTAATTGTGCATCTCAGTCACCTGAAACGTAACCAACGACTCCCCTTTCATATCAATTCAGATCAGGTCTGCTACGCAGAAAAGTGCAATAACAGTTCTAGGTAGCATCGGAGACAGAATACATTATTATAGTAAATAACACTTTGTTTTTGGGTTTGTAAAGAGAGTGGCTCTCGTGGACTACCAGGAAACTTTGCCTCACAGAACACTTGCGCAATTTGTGAAGCACTCATATCTTCATCGATAAAGCATGTCATGATAAGTAGCGATCTAATTATCAGATACTGATTCTAAAAAATACTGCATTTTCCTGAATGAATGTATTACCTGGTTTTATGAATTTGAGCTCGCTGTTCAGTGATCAAAAGGTGGGCCATGTGATACAGAGATTCCAAGTAAGACTTATGCATAGGCCTGTAAGGTAAGCAGAGAGTTCTTTACAATTGTACGTGACATATGCAGCGTATATCACTTGTGATGTAGAGAAAATCGAGGGAAAAAACATGGAATACAGTTGCGTTGGATTTGTCTCAAAATAAACTAATACCTACACCGATCATGACGTATTGTCAATGTTTCATGCTGAATCGAGTCTTCTCAAATCGAGCTGACTCTAAGGGTAAAACGGCTTCTTCTCATCTCTAACTGCTTGAATTTGACATGCTTGTGACTTTAGGTCAATCAGCAACCACCTTAAGTAACCAACTAACATAATTTGCTAATGCGCTATTACATGGTCAATTTATACTGAAACTGAACGTGCGTCGTCTTACTACCGTGGCATATCATTGATTTCAATTAGGCATTCGTTTACCACCAGTAACGTCAACCCTCAAAAAACTTGGTAATTGGTTTGCAACAAATACATAAAATGATGCAATTCAACACCCAGCCCTAGAATAACTGCCAGCAGCAATGAGTTGCATACAAGTTGACGGGCTCATTGCTTGCTTATCACTGCTATTTAAAGCTTAACTCAATTTCCTTTTACCCTTCCCTCCGCTAAAATGGGCGTGACTTCTTTGACTCAATATCTAACTGGGGACAGTGGCTGTTTTAGAGGGTACGGGGCCCTGGGCTGAAATGTTTGCGGGGCCTAATGATGTCATACATGACAAGGCAGCCCAGATATGGTCGTACTGCGAAAGATCTAGAGACAATATATTCCTTCCAGTGGGTATAGTTCACTTACAACCGCGAGATTAATATGAGCAGTTAGACACATAATTTTTAAGCACAGACTGGGAGTCTGTCAGAGTACAAAGTTTAATAGCACTATGGTTTCATGTTTTGTCGATTCTTGCCCTCGGTATCACATGCTTGTTTTACTGCTCCCTTTGGGCATGGGCATCTAAATATAATAATAATAATATTTAGATGTCCATGCTTAGGGCATAAAATCTACTCTGGAAAAATATTTTAGTTATCTTGAACTGCCAGATAATGTTTTAAGCTCTTCCTCAAGAAACTACAATTTACACACGTACCCTGGGGTCAAAGATCTATTTAGGCAGATCTGCTTCCATACGGAACTAATTGAAGAGACGCATTTTTTGCGTGGTACCTAGAATCCAAGCCCCTCGTCCTTACGATGCGTTTTAAGTTCTAGTTTGGAAGTACATAGAACATTATACGCTTAGGTAGTGGGCACAATTTCACGTGTGCAGGTAGCGGAAACACTAGTGGTAAGATGTGAAATTGTAGGCTATTTTACACTTTCTTTCTTTTCATTCAGAACCAACTACAGTCACAATGAAGCTGACTTTTCATAACTTGTCAAGCACTAATTCTCAGGAGTTGTTTAGTACAAGTTTTAAATTCTATCAAGGATGTACTATGAATGTTTAATGGACTGAAATATTTACGTTGTTAAAACTAAAAGGTTAACGTACAGTTTTATCACAAAAAGTTTTCTCTCTTTATCTTATCTTTTTTAACCTGAACAAATGGTAGTTCCGTGGTTAGAAACAATAACATAACCTAAACAACCTGTGCTGATAATGCTGTTAAAGACGCAGCAGTCGAGAACAAGACAATCTCTAGTTTCCCGTGGATCGATGCATAATATTGCTCACCTTTTTATTCTTCTTGTTTCAAAAGTGGGAAGTGACATTAAAAGGTCTGACAACGTTGATTGTCTAACGCTAACTATGAGGGCTTTGAAACAGATCTTTCATCTGATCTTTCTTTTATGTTATCTGAATTAATATGAGAGCGTAAATAATTTTGAACACATGTTTGTTAGCTACTGAGCGCATGGGGAGCGGGGTGGGGAAAAAAAGGTGTGAACATACAAACTGACGGAATTTAACAAGGGAGCAAGAGTCTTGGTGTTTCTAGTAAAGATTTACTACCAGTCTCTGAGCGTGTGGTACCTTCTATACATTTACTAAGACAAACGTAAGGTATAATACATAGTATCAACTTGTATGAAATTGGTGGCAAAATTAAAGGCACTGAGAAGCCTAGTATAAATTTGCTGCCACACCCTACCTCTGTCGCAAGTCCTTAATATAAACGACACAGGTCTGTAACATAAGAACAGATCGGGAGGAACTATTGCGGCAAAATGCAGCTCGGCTTCTAGCGTTCTTCGTAAAATTTATGGCACCTAAATGTCAGTGCTCTGGTGCTTTATACACCACCATCCTAGATGATCATCTCGCCTTTCATAATTAAAGGAATTCGGGCCTAGACTTACTCTCATTCATCAGTCCATATTGTGCACAATTTTATAACAAAGGACGACAACCAGACTTTAAGACAACTGAAAATTATGAGGTTATGATGTAGTTAGAAACTGGTAGAGAATTAAATGCACACCTCTAAGATGCATACGTTACGTCTGAAATCTTAATTCAACCCAAATGCTCAATTATGCAAGCTTACAACAATTACAGTTCTTCGGTGCACGTGTTTTAAATGCTGTTGTCAACCGCAGTCCAAGCTCTTCACATCTATGAAGGCGTCGTATGGGGCTTTAAGATTAACCCGTTAATTAAATAAAGTCTTTAACATTTACAATATCGTCATGAACCGCGAGTGTTCGTTTATGCCCTAATGTGGCTTCCACTCTGACGGCATGATGCCTACGGGTAGATAAATTCAGTGACTGAGGCTGTCTTTTACGACGCGGGAAAGCGCACTTGCTGAAACAACTTCGTTGAAAAACGATGCCTTCAAAGGGTAGCTACAAATAATAGGCGAGCAAAAAGCTGATGACGCAGCGTTGCCCGGCTACAATTT
Organism: Carybdea cf. marsupialis auct. non (Linnaeus, 1758); assembly: GCA_010016065.2. Taxonomy (NCBI): domain Eukaryota; kingdom Metazoa; phylum Cnidaria; class Cubozoa; order Carybdeida; family Carybdeidae; genus Carybdea; species Carybdea cf. marsupialis auct. non (Linnaeus, 1758). The sequence goes on along the minus strand of JAAAKL020001453.1, from coordinate 11,244 downwards.
GGACCTTAAACGATATCCCAACGCATTTCGTCACAAATTACTCCCAAATTCGTCATGAAAATAGCCTGTTTAGATCCCTAACTGTTTCGTAACCTCAGCTTGCAGAGAACCAGCGACGGTGCAAAAGTTAGATTCAAGGAAAGAAAGGAGAAATTCGCCATTTCTTTGCCGTAATGTATTTTGTCGTAAGGAGACAATAGAACATGTGAAGGTTCTTACCGTGTAAGCAATTCACCCCCTCCCCATTCATTTACTAGCCATACAAACAACTTCCTATCCCGGATGGTTCAAATTTAGCCCAAAGTTTCGGCATTTGCAATTGCATAATCTGCAACCCTGTTAAGAGTACGTGACATATGAGACTACTTAAATCTGGATTTGGAATTGATCAAAGTACACGTAAAAAGACACGCACGTAAGATGATGACCTCATGACCTTGTAGAAGACGTCGATTAGGCCTGGTTTGACCTTATTGTGGAGATTATTTCCGTTGATAACCTCTTTTAACAAGGCAGTTGCCAACTTCTTTTCAAAGTTGGTCAGTACAAAGGTTACGAAGCTTTTGTCTTAAATACGAGGAGCGTTTTCCCATCCTCGTTAAATTTTTTCTCTTCACAAGATAAAACAGTTTTCAAATTGGAAGACAATTAAGTATTCAAAATTTCTTTCTGCACCATTTGCTCACTTGTTAAAAATATTGATTAGACTGATTTAAGAACACCACGATAACAATATGAATAAAGTAAATTATATGTATATATACCAAACGTAAGCCCCCGCCCATGTTGAACACAATCAGATTTCAAGTTAGTTAGTTAGTTCCTTCAAGATAGTCGGTGCATTTTTATGAGTAAGATTATTCATTTTTCCTCTTTTTTGCTCTTCATCTTTTATTGTGTATATTTCCACAACCCCTCAAACTTTACCTAGCAAGAACTTATTTCTAAGCCATATCCCTTACGCAAACATGCATATATGAGCACAGAGTGTTATGGATTCATTTACATACTTTTATGTTCTCCACTGTTAAAAGAGCTATATGCCAAAGGAAGATTGATTGGATTCCGTGTGATCCACTAACGCGTGTGTACGCCTATAAAACGCTTAAATGAATATTTTACGTAAAGGCTGTGATTACAAACCTTCCGAGATCAACACTGTCCACCATAGAAAATAAAGTATCAACATGCATTCTCGAATCAAGTATCTCGAAGCATTTCTCCCGCAGATACTGTAACTTTCCATCCCCGACGTCCTACAAAGGAATTAACATATTCAGAAGATAAAAACACTGGGAAGCGCTATATCCATCGACAACATGGCTAAGAAAAGGCCAAAAAGTTGATACACTGTCAGCCTTCTTGAAACCATTTAGGAAACAGCATTCTTGGGGCAGATTCCCTTCAGTACCAATATATGCCTCAGACAATAAATATGATGACAACATTATTTCATTAGGCGTGACTCAGACAGACTACAACTTGAAGAAGTGTGTGGAGTTCTTAAATAACTTTACACAAATACAACAAGACGATGGTATAACGGAAACCAATAAAGAGCGTGTGCTACATATACTCTGGTATCGAATACCCCCCCCCTCCCCCCGTCCACTTACAAACATTCAATACTCTATTCCTAGTTTATCAGGACTTATCTCCAAAAAACCCTCACAGATTAAACATCAAAGATAAAATGCAACTTTTCTGTACCATAATCTCAGTTATTTGATAAAAAATTTGAGATCGAAATGAGATATTTTTTATAAGTGTATTAACTTCCTCCCTACGATAAGGTGCTTGTAACGATACCCAATTGATAACGGAGTTCAAAAGAGGGTATTTTAAAGATGTCCACCACCGATTATTCCAGCCTACCCCTACTAAAAGATCAGTAAATTTGCTGCTACCTTTTATTCTACCCCCAATTATTCGATACCCCAATATATGTGGCGTTACAGAGATGTCCTTCTTAAATACAGGAATAATGACAATTATGTTATAGTGAAATCGTCACCAAACTACAGACTGCGAGGTCAGTTCATCCGCCTCCACTGTTACATTATTCAAAATACTGTTGAATGTTACTGTTTTTAGTAGAATGTTCAAAGCGGCAACATGCCTACAGTAAGCCACTGGAGGGGTGCTGTGAGACTACAGACACAGCTACAGTAATGTCAATTTATGGCAAATGAACGTACGTACAGAAAAACATGGTCATGTGACTTTCTCTTGCCATTACATCCGTTACGTACCACGCTGTGCAAAACGTCTGGTGATCCCTGTTCCAAAGCATAAAGCGCTACATAAGCAACCTAGAAAGGGAATATCACGCTAACATGTAGCGGAATAAGTTGGCAAGTTGGTGAGCCTAACATTTCAAGTTCTCCGCGGTAATAGTTCGATTTCAAATTTCAAACGTATAAATTACGTTTATTTCTTATTGGGCAATAATAGCTTAACCGTAAAGAATAAACATATTTATCAACAAGAGGAATACCATTAGCTGACTTGTTTCCCCATCATCCGATTCGCTGTCAGAATCCTCAGTTGCGTGAATTACTGAATGCGCTATGAGAGATGGCATGAAGCAGATGAAAGGGTGAGAATGGCTGTTCAGTCATGAATCGAACTAGTGATATTGCACGGAAAGTTTAAAATTAAACTAATAAATTAAAGTTCCCATTGCTACACGTAAACAGCTTAAAATATGTCAGGACATCTATGGATTTAAAGTCGTTTGCTCTGCAAAAGAAAGGAGTTGTTGACAAAAGCCCCAAAACACTAACAGTAAAGTAAAGTTGTCAATCACTGTTTTTTCTACAGTTCTATACTAAATCCACATGGACACGTGCTTCTAACGTGCTGCCACTTTGTTGAACTCATTAACAAACTCCTTCTCTCTGGAAACACTTTCTAGTTCATTTCTAATGTAGCTATCACTTTCTTCATCTATTCCATAGTCCGAGTATCACCTTCTCTAATATGTAACGCTGGTAAGTAGTTTAAACGCCCGAATAATACCTGATGACCAGACAATGGTTATTTTAAAGATTCAACTGTTAGTCTCATCACCACGTACTTACAACATACACCAAGAATCGAGTGTTTTTGAACAATATAAGCACCCTTGTCGTATACAAGCTCGCTCCGAAGAAAGAGAAAAAAGGAGTGAACGGGTTCAAAGCAAAGAACGAGTTATAAGAAAACAATTGACTTACAAACGAGTCTCAGGACGAAGTGATAAAATGCTCTTACACAAATGACAAATGACCCAAAGTCACCTTCTCAACTCACAACTGTCTGTTCTAACGCTCGCACACAGGCCTAATCCTACGTTGATGAAGAGGACGCCAATGAAGTAATCATTACGAAATTACCATTATTAATGTGGAAAATGACAATGCATATGCAGTGTACAAAGAGATATTGTGCATAAATTGTAATCACTTAAAGCTGAACAGCCTTTTTAAAATTTGACTTTTCATAATTATGAAAATAAATGTCTTTCCCTATTGGACACCCCCTCGAAATGGTTTTAAATTTGATATATCCGGTCATTCACATAAAAAACACACGGTGCAATGAACTTCGGACGCTCACAAAAGTACTGAACATGCCAGGTACTGTTAACTGATGCATAAAGAGGCGTAATGCCATGAACATGACATACAAGAATAAAAATACTCTCAGGTAAGTAGTTCGCATCGATCGTGTTCTACATTACTGGCTCAACATTGTAGCTTACGCGAGAGTGACTTACATCGTGGCTTTTCCATGAAGAGCAGCAACTGTCTCAAGAGAATGGCATATCTCGGAAGATACTGTGGAGCCAACGAAGCTGTCCATGAAAAAATGGAAAGTAAAATATTCAAAGTAAACACACAAACTATGAAACAATCTATTTTGCATTCTGACCTGTACACTCACTGGACAAAATCTGAATTTTAAATCTGAAACAAATGAGAGGAACTGTAACGTAAGAAGGCCTGATCTGGTGGCAGTAAGTGCGGCATATTACAGTCGCTCTCCGCCATTCTGAAGCTTTCACCAATGGAGCAGGTGCGTATGTCCTAGAGGAGGTCAGAGGAAAAGCATACCCGTTGAAAAATGCATAGTCGCACTAAAAAGAAAAGTTATCATGAGCAACTAACATGGTTAGTCATCTAGAATTTCGTTCCGGTTAATTTTTATCATCACAGTGTACAGATTAATACATAGAATACCAATTACGGGGCTACGGAGCCAAAAACAACCTACTTACACTAAACATGGCTGCTCTCCTCGTTCGTTCATTCCTAGCACCCTTGTTCATAGTCTTAAGTTAGCTGCTATAAACTTCGTTCATTCCGAAATGTAGGGACCTCTGCATTTTACACTTCTTTCAACATTCTCAGTGTTTTCAGAGATCAACACTCAGAGAGTAACAACAGTTCTAACTCTTAACGTGCCAAGGTTGACGTGAAAGAGTGCTTGCACAAGGAAATTGAAAACTGTGCCAGGTAAGTGCCACTAATTTACAATATGAATGTGATCGGTACCAGTGTTTTCATCGACACACATCAACGGAACAGCCCCATACGTCGTTTACTTTGGAAAAATTCGCCTTTATTATCTAAAATATCAACTAAGAATATCCCAATTGTTAACGTCAGTTAATTGTTGAAACAATATTTCAATAACTTGAAAACATTGTTACACATGTTGATGTTTATGAAGTGTAACCATTTAACCAAAACTGCATTTTAATTGCATTTTTCAAAATAATAAATCTACGTCAGCCACTTACAAATCTGTTTCTCTGCGAATGTGAGAACAGCGTAAAGCAGCCACTGTGAACCATGAATGTGACTTGTGGAAGGCACCGTGTGCAGGTGACTAGAGAACGCGGATGCATCCGAACAGCCCTTTTCAAGTAACGTCTGCACAAGTGGAGCGAGTGGGAGTTGCGAGGAAATCGAAGGCAATAGGAAATGAGATATTTGAACTGGCATCTCGGGTGACAAGACGTCCGTTGCAAAGTGGCCAAGCACACTGTGTCTAGGACAAGAAAAGGAGGTAATCATGAGCATTTTTGCATAATAAAATTCTATCGTGGACTAAAAACTGATTTGCACTCAACCAGTTATTGCGTATCGTAGATCATGTCAAACCTATGACTGAAGCGAGGTATAAGAAGCGACAGCATCTTCCTCTATTTATGAAACCTTCCAAACTTCATGTTAAACCTACTCATAGTGTCTCGACTGGTCAGCATACGTCTGACATTTTTTGTTAACACCCTTGTGGTACCTACCGTCCCTGAGATCCACACACTTCCCACCTCCCCCAAGGGGGAACCTTTAAATTCTATATAGGACGTAAGATATTGTCTCATGTGAGGGTCAAAAGAAGAGGGATATTTCACCACGCTCGCGCTGCAAAATGCATATATCTTAATTTAAATTGACAACTGTAAATTTCATATTCCCACTTCACAGACCCCGACCTCTGACAGGCCTATTGCCTGAGGATCACAAAGAACAGCTGATATGGGTAGGGGAGGTAAAGAACAACTACGTGTTATGCATAGTAGAAAATTCTACTCGCGCCTCCTTAAAAAAAATATGTATCCATGGAGCTATATCATCAGTCCTTATTAATATAACAATTTTATAAACTGTTAAGAATACTGCAAGATAGTACCTGTACTTCTACATATAACAAGAAACCTGCTATGAACACAATAAGGAAGTCACTGAAAACAGTGTTTCCAAATAATTGGCACTGACGCTAAATGACTTGACATTTAAAATCCATGACTACGAATTAAAGGAAACTACCAAGACCTAATCAGATCTGTATTTGTAACAGCCTACTTGGATGATTATTTCCAACAATGAAATTGACATAACTGTGTCTATTATTTAAACAATACTTCCAAGTATTCATTGTCCCTCCTGATCCCTATGTGACAAGTGCCCCTCCTAACAATTTGAAAATGGTTTGCTCCCATCTGCATTAAATTTGTGAAAGATCTTTTGCCTTTATATCTACTTTTGACCCTATGCTACTGCTTGTAGATAGTTTTATGGTACACAGTCTACGCAGTGAAAGGCAGGCGAATCCAAAAAACTGGCCTTCATCAAGTAACGGTTCCAATTCTATGCTTTAATATAAAGACTTGCAAATCAGAAATGCGTTGGAGAATCAGCCCACAAATAAGAATTTCAAGTCACAAATGTATATAAATGGTTTTAATCATGATTTGCTGATAAACAGTTAATCCTGTGACCTTGCCTACATATCAACAAAACTTATCAATTTTGTTGTCTATACCATCCTTATGTCTTAATTAAAAAATGACTAAGACAAAACAAACAACTAAAAGGATACATGCGGCCGTATGTAAATAAACCATTGATACATATCGCCTTAACAACGCACAAAATATTGTATCTGTCAACAACAGTAAAGGATCTTATTTACGATAAAACTACTTTGGTAACTTAAGCATCGCGCGATAGGCAAACTGTTCAATTTGCTAATAGAGGCCGACAATACAAGCTGAAGCCATTGAATGTGTTTTGGCATTGATGTGCAAAGGGAGCTTGATCAAAGAAGCATACCTCAGTTAACATCACTAAAATAAGAGACAAGTGACGAATGTTGCACAAAACGCATGTAGGGAAGAGTAGCAATGTATATTGATGAAAGACTTCAGCAAATAAAATACCCTGAAAACTAGGAGAGTTGCATGAAATAAAACAAACATGGCTTCTACGAAGATGATTGCTAGTTGGTATGAAAATGTTCAACGAGATAAAAAAGGTAAATGAAAACGATAGCGAGAATAAGACTTTTCAAACCCAATTACGTAAGCGCATTTTCATAAGCGTTAAACGACCTCTGGCGTATAAAATAGCCCCAACCAAAACTAGATATAAATTGTAAAACTTGTTAAACTTAACTACAGTTGTTCAAGGTTCTAGGAGATACAGAAAATGACGTCAGCAATTCTTTCGACAAACATTGTAAAGGCTGATTTACACGCTGCGATTTTGCCGGGTCGATTCACAGTTGGTATGACGGTAGTCTATTGCTCAGGAGTCTCATTTCATGGTTGCTGATCTAAGCACAAATCGGGTCGATTCTTAGAAAGTCGATTTGTTGTCAAGATACACAGCTTATTATGAAAGGAAGCATGTTGTTTGAATATAAATACTAACGTTGTTAGCAGATAGAATATTATATTTACACGCAAAATGTAAGTAGTAGATTTTTCTGTAGATCTGCAAGTCGACATAATTATTGAAATGTACATACAAATTGTACCAATTCTGAAATTCTAAAATGTGACAAAATACGTCTTAAATAGTGCATCATCAATTTCTTGATCAATAAATACAAATGTTGCAGAGAAATCACTAAAAATTCATGTAAAAATTATAATAGAAATACATAAACTTCAGCTGTCTTAGCACCTCCCGGCCATTCTGTAAAAATCTAAACTTGTTTATATCAATATCGTGGCGAACGAAGCTTAGGTTACCACTAGGATAAAATTTTAGAACAGATACGTAAATTCACCGATATCCCTTTCTCTGAATCAACTAAATCAGTGTCTCGCGAAAAAAATCGGAATCTTACGCACACAATTTGTACAATGCATTAAAAAAAACCCCAGCTATCATGAATAAAAAGGTTTGTGCCATTAATAAATTGGGAGCAATTTAAATATGTTTACTTGGCAAACCCCCCAACCTCGGTAGTCAAGAAGAAGATCAAAACAGAGTTGTTGCCAACAATGGCTCAATTTGCATCGTAACGGATAGCATTCAGCAGATTGAGTCAAGAGATGAAAACACTTATAAATAGAGATAAAACGATTTGTGTTTACATTTTGATTATAGTAGATTTGTTTAGAGGATGGTATTGTCGGCATCAATAAAAACCAAACAATAACCATGGCTTCAATGGCACAGGGGAATGAGGCAGATCTATGATCAACAGGAATTCAATAATATCGGCGGCGTTGTGGTATTGTGTATGTACATTGACAAAAAATGACATCAGGCAAGAAAACCGACATACGTTATGGTACCTAACGGTAATCTACGGAGACTGCCAAGACGACGTTGTAGTGAAAGCTCTTGAGGTGTGGCGTTTTATAAATTGCAACGATTGCAACCGTCTCAGGTTCAGACACTCATTACCGATGGAACACAAGCTTCAGCGGGGTTAGGATAATTAGTTATGATCAGTATACTGTAAATAATAGCTAGACGAGGGTAAGCACATCCTATGTTATGAAAAAATACAAAAATATGACACTATTACGAACAGAAAGATCAGATTCATGAGAGGCAATTTTCCCACTTTCGGTTCTGCAGTAAAGAGATGAGCTTTGGTGATGTCTTCACATAGTTTTTTGGTCACATCGTTTATAAATACCAAGATAATATCATTGCTATTTAAATCATTCTATCCAAAACTGGCAAAATTTTCATATAGAGACCCGAATGCAACATATCAAAACCCATGTGTACACACAAGTACTGTCTGAAAGATATCCTTTATTTTTAAGGATCCCGCAGTACTTTTCATGAAATCATACCTTGATTCGAGTTGCAGGGTATCGGATGTTGTTGTGTTGGACGGAGAACAAGCAATGCTAATAGGACGTAGCATAAGATCCTTCGTGGTTGCTGCTAAAGGAGTTGGAGGTCTTGGCGAATGTTCTAAGGTCGCAGGTACTCTGATTTCGAGTAACTGTTTGAGATGTTTGAAATAACCTATGAAAAAGAAAGACGTGAAATATGAAGAAAAAGAAGCGTCATCGCAAAATAATGTGCAGTATTAAATTGTTACCACTGTAGCAAGTGGCCGTGTATGTCGCAAGACTGGGCAAAGACATCAACACCATTCTCTGTCATGCTTCACTTATACACCCATACGAAAGTAGATGCGATTGTTCAATTCATTCGGAAAACGAAGCACATGACATTTGTCCCTCATGCAGATCCACGACTAACTCATCAGCCAAGCGAAGCTAACGGGAAAGGGTATGAGATACATCTAAATAACTGGCAAACCATGTTCTGTTAGGGCTTATAGTCAAAATTCGAATATCCACATCTGACACATATTTAAACGTCACATGCCATGCAGCCGGTATATAATGGAGTCAGCAATGTAGGTTTTGATCTTAATGTTATTTTTAAAAGGCATTGGGAAAAAGTCTTTATATCAACATTTGAGGTAACTGGCTTAAAAATATGACAAATGTGCTTCGTGCATGGGCCTTCAGATTTCAATAATTTGACTACATCACGTCTACTGACTACATACTGTCATCATTTGCGACGAAGAGGAGTCACAACTTTTGGCTAGTCCCTCAAGACCGTCATAGCGGTAGAGGGTTCCAACTCACCACTTTTCGACCAAGTATCTAACAAGTTAGTGGCACCCGATCTTAGCAGCCCTGTCATGTATTACACACTGAGGACTCATTTTGTGTTATGACGCACGTGGTCATTTTAAGCTAGGAGACTTGCCTTCGCAACATTTTGGATATAAAATGTTTTAAAATAGTTTCTGAAAGAGAACTATAAGTAAATGATGTGCAATTTAATCGCAAAGAGTTCGGGAGAAAATAAACAATCATATATAAATACTGCAACATAAAATACGAGAGAATGATCCGCTTCCATTACATGACTTTACAGAAACAAGCAGTAAAAGAGATAAATACAGCCAAAATATTCTTTGAAGATTGGAAGTATTGCGCACAAAGAAATCTCTATTTGTAGTTCTCCTATACTTCATTATTATAGGAAACGTAACTTCATTGCGTGGGTACAGTATTGTATCTTTAGGAGATATGTTTCGAAGTGTAGCTGCTCAATCGATAGAATGGTACGTGCTGTTTGTGACACTATGAATGCAAGTCTAAAAGCTAAAAAAGACCGTCGAAACTGTACGAAATGGAGATATGTATTATGAACATCTATCTACGGTAGTGAGGTAAATCAGATGTCAAATGTCAGATGTGTGTGTGGACGATGTAAATTATGATATCATTGATGATAATGATGATGATGATGATAATGGTAATGACGACGATGATAATTGTGATAATAATCGTAGTGATGATAATCGTGATGATTATTATGATGAAAATGACAGTAACGAAAACGATGATCATAATGATCATGATGATGACGATGATGATGATACTCATCACGATAAAGATAATAGTGACGGCGGCGGCGACGATGATGATTATAATGATGCGACAAAATGACACAGCAAATAAAGGAGTTGATCTTCAAGCAGGTTAGCAAATATGACCGAAGCATTCTTCGTGCTATTAAAGCTGCACTACGCCATCGAAATTACGTGCAACTTGTCTTGTTATCATAGCGATGTAGTACAAAAATATGTGACCTCTGAAATTTGCAAATATAGCTACAACATATCTGACGGCTTATATAATCTCCATTGTGGTTTTTGGCATGTATAACCAACTCTCTACTTTACCAACATAATCTATATAATGACACCTTGTAATCCCCCAAACAGTTGTCTTGTAGCAACTACTTTTGTAACATGAATTAATAGAATCTTTTCACCAAGGAAGACTTAAATTGTTGACAGGGAACCAATTTCAGGCTATAACTTGATAGTAATAATCTCTACTTGACATTTAACATCTTTCAGTAACGAGAGTGATTAGAAACGAACTTGCTCAGCTTGGTAACAACCAGTTTCCTGTATTGAATAAATACCGTGGGGTCACTTATAATCAAATGAGGATTTTCCTCTACGTCCTAATACGCACAACCAATAAGACACTTAAAATTGCTAGCATACTCCTTACATTATCATCGTTAATATCAATTAATAAGATCAGTCATTGTTCAACCCATAAATCTTTCTTATTCAATAGGAAGGTTGTTGTTGGAGTACCGTAACTTCCTTGGTTCTTCTTGTAGATTAAAGGCAACAAACCCCTACCAGTGTCTGTCTCACTCTCATCTTAATGGAGTTGCCAGCCTTTTTCACTCCAGTATTAGAGTATCCTATCTTTCGGTGTTGGTGAGACATGTAGTATGTTGTCCGAACGCGAAAAGCAAGGGAGAACACTTCACTATGTCTCGTCATCATCTTGAGCCGTAGGCCCAAACTCACTACACCTTTCCAGTGCACCCACTGCAGCGAGGTGGTACGGAAACGAAGACTATGCGACAAACAGCTGTGTCTTTG
>JAAAKL020001452.1:0-30900 GCA_010016065.2 Carybdea cf. marsupialis auct. non (Linnaeus, 1758) | reverse complement strand
AGTGTCTTGCGTGATTTGCTCCATTTTCACCGAAATTTAGTAAAAGTTTAACTTCTATTTGTCCATGATTGTAGGCCACAAATTTACAAACACTTCCCTTTCCATTCTCTCTTGTGTACAGCGCGTGGTCCCTAAATCCAATAAACTACTTTTATTCATGTTATAGATGTCATTCATTAAGTACATATATCTTTCCTGAAATATCATGGACAAGAAAGAAATGCTTACATATGGCTTGTCCAGTATGTGTAGATTTCATTCACTTTGAAGGTGAAGAGAAGTGTGAAAAGGAGGCTGAGGGATGCTGCTGTTGTTGTGTGAATACAATCTATCGCCTGTCGAGTTTGCGAGGATACGATGAAAAGATCTTTTGAAAAAACAAGACAAAACGAGTACCAGGCTTGCAAAATTTCATAAGGTGATAAGAAGTAGCTGAGTCTGACAACAGCACGAAGAGAACAGGTTGCGAGTTCTCTTGTTTAAAGAAACAGTCGTTGGATATAAGAAACCGCATGTTACATTCCATTATTGTGGATTGTTTTGTTGTAAAAAATAATGCTGAGGCTGGAGAACTTTTCAGAGAAGATAGGACGAACAGATACTATCAAGTGCTAAAGGTTGCAAGACAGATATATCTTAGTGTGGTAATATCTTCAATGGAGGTAGTTGGCCAGGGGATGCCCCTATAACGTACTTGGTAGTTTAAACTTCTGGTGATAACTGTTACATTCGGTATGCAGTGGACTGTGTGTTTGGATGGTGGCCCACAGCGAGTGAATCATGCAGCGATTGGGATACCGGAGAGGAAACTTGTATTTTCATTTGGTGGCTACTGGACAGGGAAAGAATATAATGACATCGAAAAAATAGACACACATGTATTTAATGCGGGTAAGTATGTTATTATGAATTGTGAGTCATCGATTGATTAAGGCGATAGGCTCACGTATCGTACTTAGGCTAACCTTTGCAACTTATGTGGTTCTATGTTGTTATTGCTGAGGTGCGTCAATTAACTAAATCAATCCAAACTCATTTGTTGCTTAGCTACCTCGTGAAAGAGCAAATTGCAAATAATATCACAGCAGCATTCGCTACAATTACATGTTTTTATGCACACAAAAAGCGATAGATAGGACAGTTGACGGTTTTCTGAAACTTAAAGTTTACGAAAGTCTAGTGGATAGGCCGTCCACCTCCGAATGGTCATTGGCAATTTCGTTATATCACGTTCATCAAGTACTATTTCCTGGTCTTTGGCGGAATTTCGTAACCCTGCCCCGCTGCTTTCCCGAATATGTTTCAGGGAAGTTTTTGGTAGAATGATATAAAAAGTATAACTGTCTTTTCTTATGTCTTTTCATATATAATATCATACTAACAAGCTAGATTATGAACGCTTATCAATCCGGCCGGGCTGACTTCCTCGGGCATGGCGGTGCAGTTTTTGTAACCTTTGGTATCATTTGTTCACTTTTTATCCACCAAGAAGTACAGTGTATATTTATTATTCATTTCTTTGCTGGAAAACGTTATGGAGGAAGAATAGTTCTGCTTAGCCTATAACGGTTACTATGATAATGACGATATATACGATAAGAGATTTTAACAGAGAGACAAAACAGAATTATTTCTTGTATTATATCGGATTTGGAAGGAGTACCAAAAGAAAATATCACTACCAGTTTTCTGTATTCTTTTGATATTATAATGTAATACTGTGGGAATTGTGGGCCAAGATACATCTATGTATACTTTACGTTAAACAGTCTACTCGCGTTCAACAAAGAAAATAGCCCTAGTGGTTAACTTTCTCCATGTGCTTTGGCATGTTCTGTTGTTCTTTACAAAGCTCCTTTTGAACAAGTGAACAATGTAACTAGCACATTTTCTGTGTTCTGACTCTGCGAGCAAAGTGGATTACTAGCTGTTTTATATTGTCAACAAACCATACAACGGGGTGACCCACAGAAAGGATGCAAAATCCTGTAAGACATAGGAGTAGGGGGGCATCGGTATCAGGAGGTGATTTTGTCTTGTAACAACACAGATGTGTAAGCAATAAAAAGTTTTAAGATATTTTTTCTTTTGCCCTCTAGTATTACCACTCCTTGCAACTCTATTCACATTTATTGTAAGGTTGGTACATAGGTGAATGTTTCATGTCATTAAATGTGAGCTGTATAACATACTGATGTACAGTAGTATTCAGTAAGTGATGACACTTATGTGAAGTTGCATTAGGATGCTGCAAAGGCATTTTGATACAGGTTCACTGTAATGGACAATGACATGATGTTACTATAGTCAGATTACCCAAGATTGAATAACGGATGGTCTTCAAATAGATGTAGGTAACTCCATTGTAATAAAGAATATGAATACTAGGGTAGCTGGCGACCTGTCTAACTTGCTTTTTGGAATGGCAATTTTTGTTCATATTTATATTCTTCAATATTGGGTTTCAATGGCAGAGATAAGGGGGAAAACATGACATGCATTGGCAACTCTGAAACTTTATTTTGGGAATTTGTAGTCATATGCTGCCAAAGTATCTCAAGTTCCCCCTCAAAAGTACTAATCAGTCATACTTCTCCAGCACTGCTCACATAACCATAAAATATTATCAGTGGAGTAAGAGTTTCTCATAGTCATGTTCTGCTGCCATGTCACATCAGTTGAAGATGTTAATTTATAGTTCAAACATTTATGGTGGGCTGGTACGTTTGGTACCTATAGTTACTCCCAATGGAGAATCAGAAAGAAATTATATGGAGTACTGTAAGCTATGGAATCCTAAGTCAACTAATGGCACAAACATGACGGCTCAGATGGACCTAATGATGATACAAAAACCCCATAACAATCAAAGAATTAAATGGGAAGTTGTGCAAGCAATTGTTTAGTGGAAACTGAATGCCAAAACATAGGTAACCCCCAGCCTGTAAGGCTCTTCAGTACCACTGTTAAAAATTTTGACAATTTTCCACTGGGTCCACAGACAGTTTAAAGGTACAATCATGAACTAGTATTCTATTGTTTCTTTGTAGCAATCCAATAGCTGTACTTGTACAGAAGTGACTCTTGCTGTTTGACAGAGAGGGTAACATAGTCTGTTGCCCCCAGGCTGCTCCCATTTGATAAATCTACATCTCAATTAAAACAGAACAGAAATTCTTCCTTGACTATCTGGCAATAAAATAAAGGTGTTTTCAGCAAAGTAACTTCCAAGCATGTTGGCCCCAAATATCCCTGGTTGATCTGAATACGATGGTTACCTGGATCAAAATTATTTATATTGGTTTGTTTGGGATCTGAATATATACTGGTGTATTACTTGCAAATTCCACCAAGTTTGATTAACTTCCTTGGATTTCGTGAATTAAAGGCCAACTTACTGTAGTTGTAGGAGGATGTAAAATGATTCAATTGTTATACTTCTTGTGATTTATGTGCAGTATCTGTTGATATTTCTTGTTTTTATTTTTATATTCAATTGTTAGTTTTGCTGAAGTGGTTTAAAATGAAATTACCAAATGAGAATGATCCAGAATATGGAATGGTTCCATACATGAGATATGGTCATACAGTGTGTGCTGTTGGAAACATTGCATATTTATTTGGTGGCAGAAATGATAATTATGGAGCTTCAAATGTTTTACATTGTTTTGATACAGGTATGATATGTCAAATTTTTGTCACTGTATGTACTTGCATATGTGTAACCAACACATTGTTCATCTAATTTCACGAAGAGTAATCTTGACACAAAATGCCACATGTTTTACACAATTGTGTAATCAACATTAAACATTTGTAATACATTGCCTTTCTGTCGGGTTTCTAAAGGGTTATGTATTGCTTGTTGCAACCGAATATGTATAATTGTGGAATACTGCAAGAGTTTGTTTATGGATTTGAGAGACATTGTTAAAAGTTTATTTGCATCTTTATGTCCTTTGCAAAGGCTGCAAAGCAGCTGATACCAGCAAAGGATTCTGTTTATTGATTATTGTGTTATCAGTTAAAGTATATGGATTCACGGCAGTATTTACACTGTCATCATAACTGTCACTGATTCAGTAGGAGTGATAGCCAAAACTTGCTATGAAGCTATTATTTCAAAGTTTGAAATTTAAAATTTATTTGATCCAAAGTTTGGCCTTAGTATTATTTGTATGACAAGTGGTAGCCATGTGCTGACTGTAATATTATCAGTGTTGTGAGAAGTCATGAATCTCAGTTTTCAAACAAAGGGGAGTTCTTTTGTGCATATGTGTGTGTAAACAAGTAACATGCTGATGAACATTTCCAAATTTTAGCACCAGTCACGTAGTAATGAAAATCATTTTATTGAACAGGCATTGGGTTTTAAATTTGCGCATTTTTAGTATGAAGTATATCTATTTCATTTGTAGATAAGTTAAAGTGGTATATACCAGAGGTTGAAGGTGCCCCACCTGCAGCAAGAGATGGCCACTCCTGTTGTGTTGTTGGGTCAAATGTTTACATATTTGGTGGATATGAAGAAGCAGTAAGTGTCTAATGTTTTGTAGGTTTTTTTGTTTTGTTTTTTGTTTTTTTATTCCTTTAACGTCTTTCATTCCCAGTCATGGGGTTTGACGGTGCCCATATTCATGGGACTTGCTATTGGAGCATAGAGCACTTTAAGACCGGATGCCCTTCCTGACATCACCAATGGTCCTTCCGGGAATTGAACCCTGACCCTCTAGAACATCTAGATCTGATGGCCAGGAACTTATCCACTAGACCACGGCGGCTCCGCTCGAACATTCTTCTTAAATGGAAAAGGGTAGATTCTGTAGTCTCCGAAGTACCACCAGGATCACCTAAAAGAAAGACTGAACCATGTTTACATTGGTGCCCTATGTCACATGATCAATATGAACCAATAGTAATGGTATGCACGTCATCAGATTAATTGGAGTGCCCCCATGTATAATTGGTTTAGATGGACACTCTGGACATGGAGGTTATACCTGTTCGGAAATTACAACAGAGGAGCACTCATAGACGGCTAGTACATGAATAGTGTTTAATAAATTTGGGCGACACATTGGACAAAGTACTAAACCATGCTTCCAGTTACATCACACACAGCAACCTACAATCTAGGCTTCAATATCGTTCACTATCTATTTATTTTCTGCCTATTTATCTATGCCTTTTTTACTGTCTTTAACATTTATATATTTTTAATTATTCCTTTGATTTTAATTTACCCATCTGATTATTTCGTTGCTTTTTAAAGTTTCTTCCTGTCAATCTTAACTTATGAACACACTGCTTTCAATTTATATTTGGCGAAGGCTTAGTCTATTCCATTTACGTGTTACGCATTCGGCGCCCCTTCCCATTAGCTCTGTCACTCATTCACATTCAGCCTCCCTTTCAATCAGCATTCAAATTGGTGTTATGCACTGGCCAGTTTACAACGACTCGCCTTGTAAATTTTGAGTCAGCTAAAAAGAAGGTAATGTAAGTAAATAAATTAAATATAAATGAATATAAGTAAAATTTCGTATACAAAGGATATGTTGTGGTTGTACTGAATATTACTAACAGATGGCGTCAGAACTGAATACTACGTATGTCATGTTCGTCTTTGTTATCCATATTTCTTTACATTACCTAATAATAATCCATTGAATGATTCAATACAGTGTTACTCCAAACTGCAAGTTAGCACCAAAACTCCAAACTTGAACGAGGACTATAAACACTAAAAGTCTAGAACTCATGAACTCTCATAAACTCCGAAATTCTGAAACTCTTACTATCAGGTCAAAAGTGCTTATCTTAAGAATAATCATGGGAGTCACATCCAATACTCAAATTACTCCCCGACTACGTCCAGAACAGTATTTCTTCTCCGTTTATACTGATTTATGTTTTTATCGATATTGCCAAAAAGGGAACATGGTGGCTACCAAAGCCGGTTTTCAGCAAATATTTTAGATTGACGATAGCGGATAAAAGCAGCACAGGGCGCAAACAGTGCTAACAGAAGCAGCTGTTATATTAACAAGTTTCAATAGATTCCAGAGAAATATACAAGTATATACTAACATGATTAGGGAGGTTTAGATCGACGACGAGGACAAGCTCCTTGTGCTTGAGGAGGGGAAGGGGGTTAATAAGCACGTCAGTTCAGCACAACTGGTTGCTTTTAATACCTTCTACCAATTTAAGAAGTGACAGCAACCTCTGTTTTGTCTTTAAATCATGGTATTTTACGTCTTGAGCTTGTATCTCACTTTCCAGTTTATCCAAAGTAAATTCAGCTGTTTTGTTGGCCTACTGATACAATCAAGTATGTCCCCTTCTTTCTAAGATCAAGAACAACGTCTGTTCAAACTCCTGACATCTCTGTTGTTACACGTGCTAACAGTGGCAAACGTCGATTGATGCTTGTGAGGGTTGTTGATTACATTTTCCACCAAGTCTTGACCACTGTTGCCTCTTAGCATTTTCAAATTTGCTTCATTCACAGCAGATACATTGCTTATTGTGTATGCTAAGTCTCCTCTTGTTTTATAGATGCTTTGACACTGCTTTCGGAATAATGAAACCGGTAAAGAAACTCTTCCTGGAGAGGAAGAATTTTAAGAAAATGTCGTCCTCGACGAGCTGTGCAGGACGAGCTTCAAAATTAGTACTCTAAAAGAAGTGCGCAAAAAGAATGCGCTGTGGAAAACTCGTCTTCTATCCGTCCTCGTTCTCGTCGTGAATCTAAACCTCCCTACTGACACTCTTCGCTGTTGTTGGGTTTTACGCTAGGCATGCGGCCCATTTATCTGAACTTCAGTTACTTGGTAACATCTTTTGGAGCCTTTTAGGTACTTTCCTTGTCAAGATTCTTAGCTAGGATAAAACGAGGGGAGAACTACTCCCACAAAGTCTGGTACACTTTTGCCAAGTTATCTAATTGTTTGAATAGAAATACTTGGAATATCCATTTGTGTTAACTTAAATCTAATACGCATTTTGTGGTAGGGGCTTTACATCTCGGGATGGCGAACGCTCTCCTTTAAAGTTTGACTTCGTCTGTCGTTTCTTTCTGCTAGCGTTACCGTCACCTCACAGTCACTGTTAATCAAGTAGCAAAATAACAGTTTGAAAAAGCACTAGACTTTTAATGGGAATTGATTACGAAATTTTGGGGGTGGGGTAGAGGGGCGTTGAAAAATTTTGTTGTGAAAAAACTGAATGGAAACATGAGTTCGAATATTTTTTTTGAACTTCGTTCGAAAGGTTTCGAGTTTCATTGTAATAAAACTTGTTCCATTTAAATTCAGATAACCTGTATATTTTCTAAGGATTCGAATTACGTAACTTTGGGTGGTGGATAATATTTCCCCCAAATGGTTGCATTACAAGCTGAAGTGCCCCGAGTCGACTACAATAAGATAGAGAGATGATACGACTGACCCTACCCAAACTTCTTCAGCGTAAAATATTCATACTCTCTCGGGCAAGGACCCTCACAACTCCCTCAGTTATACTTCAGGCCTTCAAGTCATGATATGCACTCCTTTAACTATTCTTGCGTAAATCACTAGCTTGGAGTGTGCGCGGTAGGTCCAAGGTGACGTGGCCACAAGTTTCAGGCGTTGTCATATCGATGTATCATCACACTTAACAACTTAAATTGTCCAGTCTCTGCTCCCTACTTAGATCCCAGTTTATATTGAAGGTCTTCTTTCTACAGTGAGAAGAACCTCTAATGGCTTTTATGAGTTCATACTGTGAGGCATTTGCAGAAAGCCAAAAGCATGTTGATGACTTAAGATGACTAACATATGACGCATGTTAGTTGACCCAAATCGTCCTAACCTAAGCCAATTCTTAGATTTAAACTGATAGTGTGCATTGAAACCAAACCATACTCCATCACTCAAATAAGTAATGTGTTAGTTTTCTCGGGTTTGTTATTGCTGAAAGATCCTTCCGTCACATCATCATCTACATTACATGGCGATACTTGCGGGTGTTTAAAAACTTCTCGCCTTTTAATCTTCAAGAGCATACTAGAGTTTCTAGACATGAATTCCGCACTTAATAGCTAAAATACCAATGAGCTAATTTTGGTTCGACAATTTGATTTCTGTAGCGGTTGTATAAAAGGGGACTATGCATTTTAAAGGATATTTACGATTTCTTTTCCTTAGCAAAAAAGATTTAAAGCAAGGGTAGCGTGTGAACATGTAGTTCATCGGATAACAAGACAGGAGTTCGATTGATAGTAACGTTTTGCGGGCTTTACACTATTTTATGTTAAATTTAGCTCTGACGGCATTGAAGATGAGACAACGTGGACCCATTCAGAGATTCAAATGGAAACTACCATCAATCCAGGAGGCTTAGTGAGTCTGGCGGAATCTACGAAACTACTTCATGGTCCTTAAATTCTACGTATCTTCTCTTCATCAGAGGCGGGGGAAGGTAAAGCGGATTAGGGGGAGGGGGCAAGTAGGGTGGGTTTAAATTTACTTTTTCACGTTCCACAGTTAGCTGAAGCAAAATCTGTTGTGTGTCTCAACATGCACATTTAGTTGTACATGGGACACAATGTCTGTCGCAATCAATTTCAATTTTGATAACGCTAAAAGTGGTCATTGGGAAGTGGTCAAATCTTCGGGGGTGCATGGCCCCTGCTGCCCCCTGTTCCCCCGTCGCTGTCATTCCTCGGCCGGTATTAAGCTGACGCTGGCGGGGAGCAAATGGTTGGGTATTGTACTGTTAATATGTCTCTTTGCAGTTTAAATTTGGTCAGTAGCCAGGTCCTAAGATGAGCAGAACAGAGATAGAAGACAAATCTAGGTACGCTACGGGCTCACCGTGGACTACTCAGAAAATCAAAATAGCATCCAAAAAGTGATTGCTGGAATATGATGCCGTTTTTTTATCATATTTTTGATTTCTAGGATTTACGTATCTGCTGACAAGGGAGAAAGCATCTGAGACAAGATAGGAAAATACACCTTAATATCAGTAGGATTAGTACATATAAAAATTTACTTAAGCACCGAATAAATTAAATACTCTCTTTCAGTGGACTATTTAGGGAGAGGCCATTGTGCAACCAACCAACCCACTCACGGAATCAAGGTAGAAAATATATTGACAAATTTTGAGAAAGTGCAATTTAGTGTCTCTGCAGATCATATTACCCTCAATTTCAAAAGGAGGCAAAAGATGGTACTTTTCCCTATACCATTATTGAAAGGGTCTGACCGCAAGACATGAATCTAGTAATATCAAGGTCTTTAAAGTACCTCCACCATTTTCAATTTTGTTTGATTTTGCATGGTTTACTGTATGATCGGAATATAAATCAAATACACGATCCCCCTCCCCCCTCCAAAAAAAATACCATCAAATTTGGCGTACGAATAGCTAATGATTACATAACATGAAGTCACATCGGTTACGAACATTTCTTTAAAAGTGCAACAGGGTGAAAGTATCCAACTTTGTTCATTGTGATATTTACAAGACGCTAACATATGAAGTTGCATCTTCCCTCTGATAGGATACTATTCTACAACAACAATCTCCCTACTTATAAATTTACCAACACGATTCTGGTTTTCTACTTCTTCTGAAACCCGTTGTCAGGCTATTTGCTATATTAGCTAGGGCTACGTCGATCTAACCCTAACACGTTCAAGTAAAAACGTCAGCATTAAATATAAATGCAAAGTCACCGAATACTCAATACCACTGATTTGCAATTTGGTCACCACTCCTTAGTATAAATTTACCCTGAAAAATGTTTACCGATCTTTTGAACGCAGTGGTATACTTTCCCTCTAAGCGAAATTAGCGCATATAGGCGCATGCGCTCATATACCAAACTGTTGGGTTTCTTAGAATAGCAGAAATTTTAATATTCCATATCATAGGCGCCACGCCTCTAACCAGGGAATACAGTAAGTGGCTTGACCGGGTTACTTTATTGTATAAAAGCTGGGTTGAGTTACAGATTTATACTTCCTAAAAGATTTTGCCACATATTGGTTACTAAGACAGTCCGGATTAACAGCAGAAAGCCTTTCGCAAACGATGCAATGGGAGGGACGGGAATGTAAAAACATCGTAAATGTATTTTTTATATGACTGGTATGTTTCTGCAATTGTCGTCTCAGAAGTTGTAAAAGCTTTCGATGATGTATAACGTTGTCATCCGGCTGTTGGTACACATTGCAAGATATTGTGACCTCTGCATATGACCTACATACTGTTTCACAGAGCGATACGTCAATTTGAAAACTTGTAAGGTTTTAGTGTGGCAGGTATTCCGTCGTCTTACCTATCATATCTCTGCCATATATTGTTTCTTGTGCATGTGCAAATCAGATATTGTACAATCACCGATTTTCTGCCACCTCTCAAAGTACTGGGTGTCAACTTGGTTTTGGGGGGAATGTGCAAATGAAACACATAATGCCATGACCTTGGCACCTCTACACGCTCTGAAATCGAGCATAAAATCCTGCATTACTTTGATGTAGTAGTTTTTGAAAGTTTCGAATACATCGAACCGTGGGCATTCCAGAGACTGGGAGTAACTTTAACCTACAGGCTGCGTGCCTATTTGTCACTTGGCAAGAAAAGACAGTTTAGTCGCAGTGTCTTTTGCCCCAACCCTAACCAAATCAAGGATCTAGACGAGACTGAATAGTATGCATTGGACAACAAAAAGAAAAAGATAAAAACGTGACCTGTTTGATCATGACATATGTGGTTTCGGTAACTATACAAGCTGGAAGTATTGTGTCTATGACTGTGCGGCGTGTGAAAGACGAGCTACATTTTGACAGTTATTTTCCGAGTAAGTCTTTTGCATTTCAGGGTAAGGCACTTGACTACGTAACACAACTAAGCTAAACAATATTTTTGTTGCTTTCACTAGCAGAAATTGGTTCCTTTCTTAAACTTGCAGCAATTAAAATCAATTGCCTCCAGTAGGTGGCAAGTTTAGTCCATTGATCTACACTCGTGTTCGCTGGTCATATTTTGGACCACTTACCATCTTACGGGGCCATATGGATGAAAAAAGCTTCACTGAATAAAGAAACTTGTCAAATAAACCTTTGTCAGATAAACCCTTCGTTTGATAAGAAGTTTATAAAATACCACTACGGTTTTGGGTTCGGATAAAAAGTTTCATATAGTGTATCGTTGCAAAAACTTTCTCAAGCTGTAATGTGGCCCCCTACCCCAATTCGAAATATGGATAGAAATTGTTGAGTACAACTTCTTTCTCTCTCACCATCATCGGCTCATCATTAGTTTAATTCTTTCAGTGCTGTCACTGACCCCTCTTAATGTTAAACAGCGGGAGGGGGGGGGGGGGTGAAGTGGCAGTGCGACTTCACTTGTTGTTATCCTCGAAAGTGACTATAACACTTATTAGCCTAAAATGCTATAAGAAGGTCACAGTCCAGTCAGATAAGAGAGGGAGTGTAGCACATCTGCATCAGCATCAAGATACATTAAAATATAGAAAGGTCATCCATCAAAGGAAGTTACTAGTCTTCCAATACACACAATATCTTGCTTTTCTTCCCTCTTTCCTATGAACAGATGTACATACATCGTCTTACAAATAATCAATTTTTTTTCCTTTTCCAAGGATTCCCAACATCTACGCACGTCAAATTGAAGCAGTTATCACTGTCTTCACAGCTTTCATCCCTAGGCACACATGTTCTCTGCTTCTGAAGAGATAACCCCTATAGGGCTCCGTGCCAAAATTGAACAACGCTACACACTTTCATGCTGACAGGGTTACTCCCCGCTGGAAAATGTCATCTCATAAGATACTAACGACGCTGTTACGACCTTCGTTCTCCGGCTACGATAGACCCCAGATTGACTGTTATTACTGTGATTGAAAAATCCTTTCACCTCTTTTAGTAGATCTCAGATTAAAAGTGACTCATTCACGTGGACTTCTTGATGAGTCCCATGGACTCAGAGGTCACATCTTCGTTATACCATAAAAAGCTACTTACGACAATCTGGCACTCCGGCACGGAAACATCGAACATGTCAGGTATCTATTTGTCGGTTAAAATTCTCGGATTGTGAAAGAAAAACTGTCATAAAAAAACAATGCAGGACGTGACCATAAAATATTACTCTAGATTACAGCCACATACCACATCACCCAAGCTCAACTTACCATCGGTGATGGAATAGACAAAAAAGTATCTAAATCTGCCATGATTCCTCTGAACGTGATCGTTGTAACGAACCTTACTCTACAAAAACAAACGTAAAAACCGAATGCAATAAGTGGACTTGTGCATTAAGTTTTGTGTTCAGTGCAGGGATTCTGTTATTCAACAAAATGGCTTTAATGAAAGAAACTTGGTAGACAGGTCGTCTTTCTACCAAAAACCTTTATGAATTTGAAGATAAATATAAATAAATGACATATCACTTGATATTCTTATACCTAAGACCTTTACTCGATTATAATCATAAGTGTAGAGCACATCATCTTCCCATTTCATATCAATAATGCTGCGATGAAAATTTTTCCTCCTGGTTATTTACCTTCGGGTCAAATGTTACCCCGTGACCTCGCTACGGTACGGTCTAACAGTTGAAGCTTCGCGCGCATTGTGGAACATTTACCGATACATCTGAGATATGAATCGGTGCCTTTGATCATTGTCTCCCACCGATGGGCTTATAGTGCCTGATGCTTTCAGTAGCAGAAGAGCTAGCGGTACATCGCATTTTATCACAGTTGAGGAATACAAGAAAGCAAAACGAACAGAGTACGTCTTCCGACTTCTACTTGGTCTGTATACACAATGATAGAGATTCCTGTGCTCACCCATTCCGATAAAAACTAATAAATTAATCTAAACTACACTGTACAGCGGCACACTACGTTTACCAGAAAGAATCGAGTTAATACTGAATAAAATATGGTCATACAAAATAGGTCTACGTATTCTAGAAACTGAAATCTAGAGAGATGAGCATCAATGTTTTAGACATGAAACGTAACATTCCGTCAAAACGGGAACCTCTATTTGCCAAGGATTATCAATTTACAAAGTATGGCTATATTACAAATAACCGTTATTGGTCAGGTACCATATTACTACCACCTAGAAACCACATTTGGCCGATGACACAAAACGTTGGGCAGACCCTTAAGATGGGGGGCCAACAAAGGGCCCGTCTACTAGATTTGTACTGTCTTCCTTTTAACTGAGTAGCTACAGTGCAATAAAAAGACTCGCGTTTCTTAACAAGTGAACCCCTTCTTTGTGCTTCAAAATGCAGTTTATAGAGTGATGCAATACTAAGTAGGAACTGCCTATTCCAATGGCAGTTACCTTATGTGGAGCAATTGTTAATACTCAACAATGAGCTGAAACCGGGGATAACTAAACGTCACGTGCCAGGCAAAATAGGACGAGTGAGAATAAGCCTTCAGCGAAGTCACACGGATAAGATATATCAATTAACTGGCCCTGGGGGGAAGGGGAGGGGAGAGGCGGGAGACGTCAACTTCACAATGCGGAGTAAGTATCAGACGCGACTACAACAATTGAAACAAAGCCTTAAACGAATCGTTCCTTCAACAACTACCAACTAGAAACCAAATCCGCGAAAGAGTAGTTTAAAATTCTCTTGTGATCTTGACGCTATCATATTGATATCGAAATTTTAATCCTTGCAGTACAACAACCGATCCTAAAATAAGCTCAACGACGATTTCATATTACTTAGAACACCCTTCGTCAATAGCGTCCACTATTTGGTAATACTAACTTAGCAATGGCCTAGCAGATCGCTAAAATTTCGCAAAGTACACAATTCACAAATGAATGCACTATGAGAAATAAGGTCTACGTGTAAACAAGTACATGGAAATCTGACTCCTCGCCACCTTGCTTAATAATTGTCGCAATTGTGCATTATCAAGTCTTAAAATCACCTATATACAAATACGAATTCCCTACATATACCCGATGCTACCATATCAGGGCTGCGTTACGTTACGCTAGCCTTCCAGTCACCGCGAGACAATACGTGTTCTCATATCCACACGAAATTTTATCTATGCGAAATAAACCATCTTTTAAGTACCTTGTAAATCTCCTTCTAATGAAAAAGGGATCTTATCAAGGTACTGATAAGGCACACATGATCGTCTGAAGGAGCGCATCAAATCCAATGCAAGTGCATAGTCACTCTCCCACCCCAATCATAAAGGTGGTACTAAAGGCTCGTTTAAACAACCCAGTTCAATGCTAACGTGTAGAGATATGATGAGAATTATTCAAGTTGCCAATAGGCATTGCCAACAGTAAAGCAGTCCTTAACGACACCACTTGCACTCCGTCGTCGTATATGTACATCCAGAGTGGCCTTGTTAGCTTCTTAAGTCCACATGTCACTGAAAGGATGTGGATATCTCTCATGTATACGGAGTAGTGGTGCAGTGACAGTCACGTCACCATAGGGATTTGCACATGTTCACGGGCATCGATCGGTGAGGATCCTAGAAGGCACACTTCACCTCCACCGTCAAAAAATTACACAAGTCTCTCCCAAGCATACGTAGGGCGCAATGGTATTGTCATCCACTCTTCTTACCAGTGGACAAGGTAACGTTATTACGAGATAAAAAAAAATGCACCCATAGGTTTCTGAACTCAAATAAAAACTAGTCAACTTTCCTCGTCTTCTAAACTTAACAACAAAACTTTCACATGAACCCTTTTGCATTGAACTCTTGTTTTGTTAATTCAAGTTCAAGAATTACCTACGTTGCTACGTGACAGAAATATAATT
The DNA here is from genome assembly GCA_010016065.2 of Carybdea cf. marsupialis auct. non (Linnaeus, 1758). Taxonomy (NCBI): domain Eukaryota; kingdom Metazoa; phylum Cnidaria; class Cubozoa; order Carybdeida; family Carybdeidae; genus Carybdea; species Carybdea cf. marsupialis auct. non (Linnaeus, 1758). The sequence continues at coordinate 16,047 of JAAAKL020001452.1, read as the reverse complement.
CACATGACACGTGAAATAAGTAGAAATCGTTTACTAGTTGATAAGGTCATAAGGAAGAAATACAGCCATGAACTTCCCATAGAGTATACCTTTACACTGAACCGAGGAGTTGTGTATTCACAAAACGAGAATATGTTAATATCTTTCCAATGCTATTCACCCTATTAATGCATGAAGGATGCTACTAATTCAACGTTAAAAGGGGCAAAAACTTTACGCAGTCTTGACATAAGGTCGCTTCTTTTTATCAACTTTCTCTTCGAACCCAACACCTGCAGGGTTCAATTTCATTACCTATTGTAACCGCATGCATGCGAGGCTAGTAGAAATGTGTATGAGTGCTACAAAATCACGCCTGTAAGAAGCACTCTTCCATAGGGTAGCTTTTCGGGGTGCTTTCAATTTATTTCAGAATGTAAAGTACCGCAGTCGGAGGTATTGGACAGTAGAAACTGAAAAAAACGTCTCATAAGTTATGAGGGCCTACAAAAATTATTTGCGCGTATTGCAAGTTGTCATTTTTTACCAACAACTGACAAATTTTCCATTATTACGTATTCTGCATTTTACTTATTCCAAAATTCAAATGCTTATGAAAAGGGCGTACGTCGACTCCATTGCGGTTTAAAAGAGAAGTGGGGAGTACGGCTTGAAAGCGAAGTGGGGAGTACGGCTTGAAAGCGAAGTGGGGAATACAGAATGAAAGCAAAGGTTAAACACCTCATAAATTACGAATTAGGCGTAGGTCAATTGTGATCAAAATTGGTCGTGAGAAAATATTAAACAAAACCGTCCTCTTAACTTCTTCATTTTTTGGAATGTTTTCCATAACTAATTCACGCGACTATTTCACTTTTTTCAAAAGAAATAACACCACTACAACAATTTAGGCCTTATTGATAAGATCGTCATCGGCCTACAAATATGCATTAATTACAGATACCTCACAGTGATTCCAACAAGTTTCATCTTCGGGTATCTTTTTATCACGTCAGTTATTCAATGTTCTCTCATTATAATACTTATGTTACAACCTTACTTACACGCAGTTACGTCTGACTGACATAAGGAATTTTGTGAGGACACTGTTCATTAAATCTTAAATCTTCACTTCTCCCAGTTCGACTGCAGTGAAATCTCTTCTTGAGCACGTGATTTTTCTCTGAACATCCTCGCTCGTAATAAGCTCGGAGTGATTTCTTGTCCCAGGTCACACACGAATACCGTGCAGGTCACATGCTACCATTGCCACTGCTAGGTAATATTGGAATGATGAAATCGATGGAACCACGTGGCCACGTACCTTGTGACGACTTGGATGCAGTTCATCTAGGCTCATGTCTTGGATGAACATGGCAGTTTTTTCAATTGCGAGACATCGCTGTTCCTTCTATCTGCAGCCGCAGCCCAGAGCTACCATATTTTTATAATTTTTCAATGTTATTTGATAGTGTTCATTGAGGAACAGTATTGTGACGTCACCAAGCAATGTGGGGACGCAACATGGCGGTGGGGCAAGGTTGGGATCGAAACTGTTAACTTGATTCTGAATCACTGCATGATTTGTCGTATTTAAATGAGGTCCTAGAGGCTTGGGGCAAATACCACCACAAAAATACACATCATATCCAGCCGGTGCAATGATGTATTCGTTCCAGCCAACGGCACCAAAGTTTAAGTACATCTGGCGTCTCCGGCACGTTTCACGTTTTGCAGCCTGGTGAAGATTGTAAACACGGTGCTCACCCACGGGCAATTCAGGATCATTATCCACATACCTCCGCACACGTGATGCAGAATGTTGCGGAAACACCCTTCGCCGTTCTCCTGATCCGTCGTCAAAATGAAGCAGAAGGAAGGGCCTCAACGAATCGAATTCCGACTGGTTCTGATGGTTTTGACCAACAAACGTCTCCACCATATTACTGACATCGCTCCCATTTCTAAACACTCGGAAAATTAAGCCTGCCAAACATCGAGGTCGCTTCATCCATTTCCTCACCACTCTAGTAACATTGAATACATCCCAACTCGACGATAGCAAATCAATTTTTCGCGATGCAATCAATCCATCGTGTTTTCTCTTTCGCCTTTTACATGGGTGGCCTGACCTCCAACCATAAAACAATTTCAACGATGCTTGTCGTGCGGCGAGCGGTACGTTTGCTGTATTAATTAAAGTCGGCCTTCTGTAAAAATGAAGCTCTGCTTTTCGAATCTTTTCATGAAGGGGAAGTAGCGTTAAATCAAACCTGATTAGTTCCTCATTAGCAACAAAACTTTGGGGAACTTCATCTGCACCTTTGAAAAAGAAGAGAAAACGTTTGTGAAGAGAAGATTCCATATGCAACGAGAGTGAAGAGGGTAAATTACTCTGCTTTTCTGTATCGTTGTGTTCCCATCGCCTACAGGGATAGGTGCTACAGCAGTTGATGTTGCCTGGTATAACTGGACCGCTTCAATAATACCGTTTGCCTCTAAATTACCTTTTTGGTTGAAACAGCAATATTGGTACTAGCAAAATGATAAATCCTACATTTTAGCAAAACCATGGTTTACCTGGAGATCAGAATAGCCGTTTGAAAAGTCGCTTTGTCTTCGTTCTACTCACAACCAGCCCAGTGCACCCTCAATGCACCCTAAATGCACCCTCAATGACCTAGTCTTTGATCATATAAGTAGCCACCGCGTCACAACAAAACAACTAAATAATTAGAGCTGATACAGTATACCTTTTCCTACTGTCCTAAGTATTACAATTCTTAATGACATTTTCAACTGCCTTAGTATATCTATTCATTAACATGCGATGATATCGTCGTCATTGAGAAAGCTCTCGCAAGAGTATAAGGCTAGTAGAATTTCGAATTCACGTTATCAAATTGCATACTATTTCAAATAATGCGAAAACTGAATCTCTTCCAGTGAACCCAGACTGTTTTTTTTCTCTCTAGCCTCAATCCTCTCTAATTTCTTCTGTATGTAGGAAAATATACAAACTGGGACGGCGGGAGAATACTCGGGCTGGGTTCATGACAATATTTGGGCATATTTTCCACCCCAGATAGTTACAATGTAAATAATTCCGACTTATTAATTCTAAATTACATGTTTTACCACCTCCACCGAACTCATATGTCTTCGAAAACAAAGGATATACCACCATTTAGTCTTCCAAAATATTTCTCGCTACCTAGCTATATTGACTATCGTTCTACTCAAACATGATTTAGATATTGTATTTTTTCACAAGAGATTCTTCCTCTGCTGGACGGTCAGCCAATCTGCTGTTACTATTGTACACATTTTACCTCTGAATTCATCAAACATATTTTCCCACCACAAACAACAATATAATTGGATTAAATGAAAACCAACAAAACAACATAAATTCATCTTAAAAGATTCACCTAGCCGGTTCCTTTCCGTAGGGATTAATAGGACACAGGATTCGGGCAAAATACTCTAATTTCTACCTACTATGTTTAAGCACTGTACGTGCAAGCGATCTGTAATACAATTTCCGGAATTTCTGTACCCCGAGCCACTACAAAATGCGGTTTGTATGTCATGATTGAAAATTAGATGGCTCGTTGTAGCTCTCTGTAGCTCTCTGCTGCGTAATAACAGATGTGATTCACCGCAAAAGCCGTCTTGGCAGACATTTCTGTGACACAAATAATAAAAGGCAGGCATTGTCGTACGGTATGGCTATCCCAATATAAGTCCGTCATTAAAATAGGGAAAATTTTGATGGGAATTAAACGAAAAGAGTACTTGATGGTATTCAGAACCGAAGATCATAATGGGGGCTGTGAAGCATCACTTTTAAGTATCTAATGAGTTAGAAGATATGGCGGGCAGGTTGTCACTATATATCAGGTAAAAATGACAGACCCGGTATCTGGAATAAGCCTCCTTTCATTAGATTCTACCAAACAAGGAAAGAGCGCATTCCCCTGGTTACTTGATAAAGTTTCTTTCCCGGATACTTATATATATATTTATTTATATAGTACTCATGCAGACAGAAGTGCTTGAGTGCTTGAGGGGATGGCCCAGATCGAACCCTGGATCTCCCACACTAAATAGTGCATAAGTAAAGTCAACAATCCGGGTAGTCGATCCCGAATTCTCACCACCACCAGCAACCTTATTTTCTGTTTCGCTGTTAGCTTCATCAGTGCCATTTCATTTATATAACTACTCAGGAATACACACAAGCAGTCATGAACTACATAGTATAGAACTCATCAAACATGAAGTGCTTGGGGCGCTGGCCCGGATCGAACCCTGGATCTCCCACTCCGAAAACGAAGACTTTACCATTGCACTAAATAGTGCAATATTAAAGTCGACAATCCGGTAGTCGGGAGGGGATTTGGGATTGACTACCCGGAATGTCGACTTTACTATTGCAGTACCTAGTGCAATGGTAAAGTCTTTGTTTTCGGTGTCATACGGTGTCACTTAGTGTCATTTTGTTTCCGGGGACTTTTTCTCGTTTCCATTAAACGCACCTTTTTCGTAAAAAAAACCCCTGCTTTGTTATTGGAAAATCAATTTATTCGTCTCTGTTCAGTATTAACATTCAGAACTGAAAAATGCTGTGATGATCGTCCCTTTAATTCTGATTTGCGAAAATTTATATACTGCTTCAATCTCGCTGACATGAAAACTATCAAAATTCTACTTTCTCTCATTACTGCCGGAGAAATATGACAAAGAACACTGCAATATAAATTTTCTGCGCCCAGTATCATAATGTAGCATCATTTGTCTGCGCAGACCGTAACACAACCGTACTACGCTACTCTAGAAAACGATTTAAGGTAAACGCGAGTTGGCAAGGCCCCGATCATAGGTAATTCTACAAACAAAATCTTTAATTTACAAGCCCGTGGGGTGGGGTTTTTTTGTGAGTTAGAATCGAGCTACACGTAGCTTAAGAGTTGATGCATACAATCTCAAAATCCTTGATTAAATCACAACAAATGTTCTTTACTATGCGGCAGTCAAAAATAACTTAGGCCTATGGTTCTGGATAACGTCGCCAGAGTGAACATCTCAAACTACAACGCAGCTTTGTATTTTCGCACCGGGATTTAAAAATAAATCAAAGGACTAGCTAGCTTTCACGATGCCGCTGTCCTAATCAACCCTCATGCTCCTACACACAAGCTTCAAGAAGCCTACGTTGACCCACAAATACGTTACCCCTTGTAGAAAGGAAGTGCCATGAACTAATGTTTTGAAACGTTAACAAACAATTTTGATGAAATTGGCCCCTTAGGGTACTTGGTCTCTTAATGAAACTGACTGTTGTTAATGCAGACACGTAAATATACGACTATTTGCATCATCTGTATATACAAGACGACAAAACGGAAGTTTATAACGTAGCTTGAGGTAAAATTTAAAGTTCACTTGGGATACATTTAAATTCAAAAATGCTCTTTCAGGAGGACGACCGACTGGCCGCCTCGTTGTTAAATTTCAATACGTTTAGAGAGAATTTTTTATTGTACCATAGTTCTGATAGTATAATAATAAACTTTTTTCAACAAACAATTTTGAGCATCAACACACTCGGCTACCTATTCATATTTCAAAATCGGTTTTGAATTTCTTTTCGTCCATAAGCTTCTTTAAAAGATATAATTCTGCATTTTGATAATGATAAACTACATTTACTGATTATCTTTGACGACCGATTATATTATGCAGGGGTGTCCATCGCCTCAGTGTAAAATCATTAATCATTTTCATAACAGTTCTATTTTATAGTAATACTTATTCCATGAGTTCCTCCCTTCGAATTTGTGTAACGTCCCCCAAACCCAAAATGATGTAATTTAGATTATTTTTGTCTCGGTTAGGTTATATTCGCCTGATCTTGAAATTCTTTTGACTTACAGCCTAAAGTGTTTCCTTTCAATTTAAAGCAATTTTGTGTAAAATGGGAAAACAAATGATAATGGTATCCTATAGAGCTTGTTTATGGTAATATTTTGACAGTAGCAATGAATCTTGTTAATTACACCAGTCAGTCCCCAGCTATTCTGTTATGTTTATCAACACTCCTACTGAAAAAGACCCACAGCTCTATAAACAGCCAACTACAACTTAACTGGAAAATACCAAAAAGAAATGTCGAACGTTAAAACATGCTGCTTTAACCACGTAAACCAACTGTTGAAAGAGTAGCAGTTGTTACTTGCGTCAGAAAATGGCTTTATACCGAACAGATAATGCTTCACATTTCTCTTGGTTGCTCGACAATTCTGTACAAAACGTCATAAAAATACTATCCGATTTCCTTTCCCAAGTCTCATTCTAATTTTTAAAAAATATTACCTGAGTGAACACGGTCGATGCATTTGTATCAATGTTGTAGAACGAATTAGGACGGATCCAATTTTCCGAAACAGCTGTTGGCAACCCTTACGCCTCTTGTAACAAGCGAAGAGCAGTGATTTCTGAAGCATCATTAACATCAATGGGCTAGCATTATTGCAGGCAAAACCCCGTAGATATGTAAAAGAGGACACTGATTTGTCACAATCATATATTTTTATAAAAAGTGAATTCTTACCTGTCTTCTGATGCAGTACTCGTACAAGATTTGTACGCATGTCGGAAGCATCATTATTCGACCAGGAATGGTACAACTTCCATATGTGTTCTGGGACATGCAGTCCCCTTCGTTTCCTTGGCTTCCGCTTCAGCCCTAACAGACTCATAAATTGCTTCTCTGCCTCCTTTATTCTGTCTGGGCTAAATTCCGCTTCATCACTAAACTGCAAACTGGATGCATCCTTACTGTACCTTTTTTCAGCCGGAGTACACAGCAATTGAGAAATGCTCAACAAAGTGACCACAATAAAGAAGTTCCATTCCAACAGTGGTCTGAACATCGTGTCATTCGACATCCAATCCAGTGGTACAGGAGATCTTCCCTTTTCTATAAAGAAAGAAAGCGTGACTAGTGTTAAAATCTTAGTCCAAAAATGTAACTCCGTTCTCTCAGCCGATATGAGTTGGGAGTCACCCTCCTAAGTATGCTGATCTATCAAATCAACCCTCATAAATTAAAAATACTGCAACATTTATAATGCTACGATATTAAATTTTCAACCACAGAATACTATACTGTTGAAAGCAAACATGGTTATAAACTAGCTAAAACGATTTCCTGTAGTTAAAAGCATTCGCACCGACCCTTGAAATCGGAGTTGCATGGTCACTGCTCCTTGTGTACACTTCCGTCCCGACTATTTGTATAACAAGCTTTAATATAAAATCCAAAAGGTCCACGTCCATTAACATACTGATATCTCCCTGGCATATTGGTCTTACTAAAACCGTCCGTCTCAAAACAGGACGCTGCAAATGAAATGGGCCAATACTGTCGTAATGGGGGCCACTTTCAACCTATTCTAATCAGTAGGATACGTAAACGAGTAAAGGTTCTTCTTCTTACCCTTTAATTCATACCTATATCTAGGATCTAGGTGTGGATAATGTCTGACATTCTGAAGGCAGTTTATCAGTCTACCAAACTATGAATGCGCAAGGGCTGTCTAGTGATACTGCACTACTCATGAAGATATTCATTCTATATGCATAGAAAACGGAACATAAGATACGCGCATATCTTTGCAAGTCAAGTGTCCACTTATTGTAATAATACTCTCTACCTCTTCAGCTGCTTAAATCTAGAGCACGTTTCTTCCTTTACAAAACGTACCAATCTTATGAACCTTGCTTTTCGCCTTATCCTCTTGACGACCTTAGACAGAGAGCAACTCTATACCTGAAACGTCCTTTTTCGTCTGCGTTACACCTTGGCAGTCCCTTTCCGATGTATCCTCGATTGGGTAGCTCTGTTACCGATAGCCAAATTAAAAGATTCGTCTTTTTGTCTTGTCCTTCGATAATATTGTCTTGTAAACAGGATGTTTCAGCGACTCAAGTGCATATCTTGAATACGAATCCGCTCATGGTAGTTTCCTAAAGCAGAGAGAATGACGCCATGCACGACAGCGTTCACTGACGATCTCCTATTCATAGGGGAACAAGGTGGTATCACATACTCAGACTTCTTACGGGATTTTCAAGGCGGTCCGTTGTACATTTGGCGAGCTTCTCTCCCTACTCCAGTCTATAAAGAGCATCGTCGTTTCCTCGTACTTTCAGAATGTTTAGGAAAATCAGGCGCCAAGATAAATCACAGATGGGAAAATTGAAGTAACAGTGTCTAGCACACAGTGGTGCATTAAATTCTTACTGTGCTTCTCGTGAGGCATGCTGATGAAGCTTTTGCGTGATCAATTGACGAAACAACGCCAAGTGGTATCCTCAGTGTAGAAATCAAGACTTGAGTAATTCCACTCCATATGCGCAACTGCGATATACGTTGTCAATCAATCTTCCGGCTACAATTTCAAGTTATGACATCCATCAGGTCATTCTGTAATAGTTATATGGTGTTAGTAAATAGCAAAAGCAATTAAGTTGGGGGATTGACTCACGCCGTTTCGCCGCTGTAGCACCTATAGCTATTTCTATGTCACGCCCGTAAATTAGCAGTTTCCCCTTACAATATCTTCCTTCAGTCCCTAGATGTCTTAGATATGCTTTCAATGTCACAAGAATATCTGATCTGGAAGTAGGAAAAAGGAGGGGGGTCCTTTTGAACGAAGACAATCGCTACTTAGTGCACGAAAAATTACGACTGCCTCGAGCCTCGAAGCTATTTACTTATATGAGGGTCACGGTGATCTCTTATTTTTAGATATTGTCTAGAATACCTTCGTTTAGGACAACATAAAATTTAGCTGATTTTCTGGAATTAAAGATAAGTATAACACTATTTAAAAAAATTAAAATCCTGGTCTTTACGTAAAGGCCTCTCCACAAACATTTCTGCACACCAAACCACAATTCAAACAAAATATCACTAAATGATAGGGGCAAAACACAAACATATTACAAATATAATATTAATATATAATATTAAAAGAATTAAAAAGCAGCCCCTGTGCTGCAAACTATTTATCGAATTATATTCAATCAAGAAAAAACTGCGCTAGTTATATAAAAATAGTCACTAAGATATCTCGGACTGGTTAAATGGAGTCAAACCGGTATGTGGCGAAAATGGCAACACTCTTACTTCGTCTTTTTTAGCATCACATTAAGGCAGCAATATCTGACTGCAAATCTGACACCAGATTCATCAGCAAATTGCGACAGAATTTTAGATTTAGTATAGTCTGATAGTACTTAACTTTATCAAAAATTTACCGTCTTTCCTTCTAAGCAGACTCTCATAGCACTTAAAATTGGCAAAATTCATCAGAGTGAGAGACAGAGAGAGAGGAACTGTAAAATCACCAGGTCATATCTATGATCACTCGTCTTTCGCACAAGGTAGGCCATGTAATGGCATTACAATACCAAATGGGCCAAGATGAGCAAAATTTCAACTGCTTTTTGCATATGCAGGATAAAAAAGTACTTTATCATACCGGTAACCATTAGGAATACTGAGGGTACTTCTTTCCAACGGGAAAAAGTGTTGATATTATTACTGACTACTTTTACTGTACTTGTTAAAAACCTCCCTAAACATTACTTTGCTCCATTGAGGAGATTTACAACAGGCTAGCTATAACATATTGTTAAACGAAAGTTTACCATTTGCAGCCAAAATTGTATCACATCTGAAATGCTAAGGCTAATTCAAGAGTAATCTAGACCACGCACTTGTTGCATAAACGTCTTCTTTCTTGAAAACAGAGTTGTTCACAAACTATTTGTATTTTCATGTTTTGCAATTGGGCGTTTGGATAATTTTATATTGCATGCCAGTCATTTAAAATCGTAGCATCTTTCATTATTAAATGCTTCCTTAATCTGCCAATGTATCTCAAGTCAAATCGTATGTTAAACTACACTGTAAAATTACTAAGTAAATTTTATCCTCTCGTTACAGGTCCCATTGGTTCGCTGCACCTAGTTTAATGTCATCTTCTCAATGCATAGTTGGCCTGCAATTCCAAACGTTGATTTGGTACAAAAGTATGTAGATTGACGTATCTGAAAACATTTGATATAAAAGATAACTATCGTAGTTTATGTTTATCATAATCTACTGTTCGACTACTAACTGTTGTTGACACAGTTTAAGGTCTGGATCTGATCTAGTTTACTTACTTTGGAAGCAAAGGTATAAGAACTCGGACCCATTCCCTTCTGCGAGTCTCAGGCAGGCGTGGGTCGTTGGACAATGTTGATTAGTTTAACGTGTCAATCCTATTCGGAACTCCTTGCCACACCTCAGTGATGTTTTTGGGATACCCTTGATATACTCGATCATTTGCATCGTCAAAGCGATGACATGAATGATCTTTGAAGAAATAACTGACGTGATTGCTCCATGTGAATGCAACATCGATGTTATCTGCAATCCCTGGCCACCCATCGCTGATAAGCTTGGGATAATAATCTTTGGCTCTTACTTAATGCAACGTGCTTCATATAGCAAACGATAAAACGCATTTTCGGAATCATAAAGAGCTCAAACTTGAAAATTATTTCCTTGCCCTTCCATAAGATAACATTTAGTCTGCGTGAATTTCCGAGACTGCGCAGTAATGGTTTAATGAGACATCACTTCCACCAATGATAACGAAGAAAATTCAAGGGCCCTCGATCTTCTAATGACGCAATCATCTCTGCAATTTTGATAGTGGTTGTTATTATTTCCTACATAAGATTAAAGAGTAAGCAGTAAGAATTCATAAGCACGTGTCCTGTGCACGTTCAGGGAGTGACTCAATAGGAATTCGTTTGCCCTCAGGCATTTATGTTGCGCTGGGTCACAAGGGGAGGGTCACTGGAATTCCACTCGTCCCAACATACTCCTTGTTTATATCAGGAAATGATTATATGCTGCGGTTTGTAAAATGACGTTAACTGTACATCTCGTTAAACGGCGTGTTTGAGGTAGGGGTTATGTGCTGTGTTTACTTGCAGATTTTCAGGCGCTAAGCTGCGACAAGAACCACGGAAAAAAGCGTTCCGTACCTCTAATACTACATTTCAAAGCTTAAATGGAATTTGAAGCCTCTCTCTATGCAATAAACGTAACAGAAAATAGTCAACTGCAGTAAGAGGACAAAGTATCAATTCTTGCTACTTCCCCTCTTTTATATTTCTCACTGGTATTTTAGGTGCTTAGGCTTGGTACCTTAGTACCAGGTCTTGTTAGGTCTGGTACGAGAATAGTTTGGTCTGGCACGAGAACGAGTAGGCCTACCCTTGCAATACACTCATATAAATTTCCAAAGAAACTATTAAAACATCCGGGAGTCCTTTTACTAATGGCTGTTTAAATTCTTGATAAATTTAACTATTTAAGTTGCAACCGACCCGATTATATAAGGCACTGGCATAAAACTTTATGTACGAGCTTACGTATTTCTTAACTCCTACGTGGCATAACTTCTTGCTCCAGACTAACGTATCTTTTTGTACGTACAGACCACACTGAAATGCTACATTTCCTCGCTACCTTCAGTTCAGCAGTGAAAGCTTCCTAAAGTTTTGTAGCTTGTTAAATTTAGAATAGTTAATTGGCTCAACCGTTTTAAATGCTAGGAGCCAAAATAGTTGTGCTTTTCTGTGCTGTTCTACTATAGTTTGCATGGATAGGCATTATCCGGAATATACCAGGCGTAGATTTGGTCAGGAAATTATGTATATCAGATGTAATTAACTTGCTAAGTATAAAAATATACGTTCCATATCGTTCAAGCACGTTTAATAACTTGACAAATTTTGATCGAAAATGTGATTTCCTCAAATTTTATAAATCTTTTCTTGACTTATTCTTAGCCATCATTTTAGATGATTCTCAAATGGTGCCATGAAGTTTACTCTCGGATAAAGCCTCAGGCATATGATGGAGCTATAAACCTTTCCTTGGTCTTCCCACCTATACCCTAGTAATCCTCTACGACTGCTTCAATACCAGCGCGTACCACTACATGAAAAATCCACTAACCTAAAACCAGGGCAAAATCAAGAAGGAAAATAATCATAAAACTTTTTTCATTTATTAAAAATAGGTATAAGAGCGATATTTGAATTATTTTATTTTTTGACTGACTATTCCTAAAGGATTGTTTCTCTAAATCCGCAAAATGTAATAAAAATCAATCTAAGATAAAAAAGTATGTTCCTAGCACTACTTCCAACGAAACACAAAGATCTGCTATTGACTGGAAGTAGAAATCTACACAACAAATACTTAAATCCGTGATTTCAACCCATAAATCTGTGAAATAGTTAGTCATTGTTAGGTTATAGCTAAGCGTGTACCACGCAAGAGTACTCAAAATCATCATGATATGAAAACAAACATAGCTCAGTAATCTCTTTGACCTGAAATCATTACAAGAGGTTCATGCAAATCTTACGTTTAGTTGGAATCTTTTCTTATCAAGGAGCATTCCATTCATCAAACTGAGCTTAAGAAAAGAGTATTCTGATCTAGTGACTCTCAGAAGGAATACTTTAAAATTCAGTTTGCTTTCAATTTATTCTGCAGCCACAAGGGTTTGCCTATGGGGGAGTGACTGACGTTTTAGTGGAGTGCAGTGCAGTGTAGTGTTGTGTAGTGTAGTACAGTATAGTGTAGTGTAGTATCGTGCAGTGTAGCATCGTGTAGTGTAGTTCAGTGTAGTTCAGTGTAGTGCAGTGTAGTGCAGTGCAGTGTAGTGCAGTGTAGTATAGTATCGTGTAGTGTAGTGCAGTGTAGTGCAGTGTAGTGCAGTGTTGTGTTGTGCAGTGTAATGTAGTGCAGTGCAGTGCAGTGCAGTGCAGTGCAGTGCAGTGTAGTGTTGTGCAGTGTAGTGTAGTGTAGTGTTGTGCAGTCCAGTGCAGTGTAGTGCAGTGTAGTGCAGTGTAGTGTTGTGCAGTGCAGTGCAGTGTTTTGTAGTATAGTGCAGTGTAGTGTAGTGTAGTATCGTGTAGCGTAGTGCAGTGTAGTGCAGTGTTGTGTTGTGCAGTGTAATGTAGTGCAATGCAGTGCAGTGTAGTGTAGTGTAGTGTAGTGTTGTGCAGTGCAGTGTAGTGTAGTGTTGTGCAGTCCAGTGCAGTGTAGTGTAGTGTAGTGTAGTACAGTGTACCGACAGACAGGTGTCGAATTAATGACATATCTGCAGTCTCCGGAGCGCTTACCTGAACATATGCATGTCTGAATTAGAGATTTTTGATACAAATTAACAGACGAAGAAGACTTCAACGATTGAGTATTGACAAAGGTCTGTTGCCATTCTTATATCCCGCCCTCCACAACATATCATAGATCTTGACTATGTGTGGGTGAAAACTCGATTGCAAAACAGAATTATCGATCAAGCCAAAGACTCTCAAACAAGTCCTTTCTAATTACATAAAATCGTGACTACATACATTTGGTAGGATGGGGAATTTCAGGGGTCGAAATAACGTCCGGACGTCAGAAATCTCCGGTCATTTTGAGCAATCGTCCGGTTAAGACGACTCTTAACATGCCAAAAAGTTGGACCGGAAATTAACACTTCATTTTAAAAAATCACGGTGTTACTATGGGGTAATACCTCGTCTTGAAGAACGTCCGATCACAGACATTTTCCATATTTCGAGCCCTGAAGTCCACCCTTTGACCATACCGTTCAGGGCCAATTATGCCCAAATACGATATATTTCCTATTACAGATTACAAAACTTCATTAACTACAATATCTCGGTACATTCAGTCATACCTTACCTAATAACTTGGTTTTTAAATGAATATCTACATCTACGGGCAAAATAATGATACACATGACACCGTTCCCTCTACAGGCACTCTTTTCCCCCATACAATTTGAACAGTTTTGCATATGGAAATGCTTACTTTGAAGAGTGCTGCACCAAATTTAGTTCAACATTAAGACATTTCTGATACTGTTCAACACACTGCATTTGTTGTTTATACTACGGCTGTTAACTGGGAAACACATGACAGTTGTTGTACACACGATTAAGGTCAAGATATGATAACGTACTAACGTGGTAGGCTTACTTATCAGATCCAACAGTAAAATATTGCCTCAATCCCTGCTAATAGGTTCGGTAGTACTTAAAGGCTACTTTGTAGCGCTTTCGAGAAAAAGCAAGGGCGTAATTTATGCTGTTATTTCAACAGAATGTGATAAAATATGCGTAGCCTGGGAATGAATGTATGCAGCATCGAGAATAGTTTGCGTTGAGAACTAGCCACTGTGTCAGCCGTTTCACAGTCAGAATTGGACAGGAATTGCCGCGACTCTCATTTAGGCGGAGACATAAGTTCCTTATCCCGCTTGGATTTCCGGCTATAAGGCCCTTAACGGCAAACAGAAATGTGTGCTCCTCCTCATTGTTTGTGACACTTCCTTGTAGTATCCTTTATGTGATTGACATAGGCGGCTGTGTTAATGATTTGGGCGTTTCCTGTTTCAAAGAAGGTGACGTTCCACTTTATGAATCGGTTGCATTCTATGATGGTTTTACTTTTCAGTGGTCAGTGCATTGTTTCAGTCACATTCCCAGCCCAATATACGGTCAAAGAGGATTGTTACGTTACTTACAAAGTTTGGTAGATCAAAGGATTTGTACTTCATTGCATCCTTATACAAACAACGTGAATGGGAGCCCTTAGGCGTTCAACTGGTGAACAGGAGTTATGGTTTTGTCTACTGATAAAGGGGAACCCCGTTGTAAGCATGCATCAGTAACTTTGTGGTACTTCGTATACCATTGTATGCCAGTATACAATCTTGCATGTATTAGGTCAAAATTAACAATTATCTTGAGATGTCCGCTTGGCGAGGCACTTTGATCTCATTAGTTCAATTACAACAATTACATCAGGATCTTTTTGACGGAAGCGGGCGCGGGGGACTAGTATTATCCCCAGCTAGCTACCCTGCCAGCTTAGATTGAGTCACGTATGAGCCTAGGTCCGTCTGAGAAGCCAAACAAGTTAAAATCCTCTCAAAGTTTAGATAACCCAAGGTCTCCACGAAGCATATTTTAACATCACTTCAAGGGAAGCAAAGAATCTAAGTAGAAAATAGCTACACGGGCGTTCGCTAAGAAAGCACAATTCCCTTTACACAGCCTCCCTTCTAATTGATGACCATCATTATTGAGCTACCTCTGCCATACACTACCTTGAACATTATCAAATGTGCCTCTTCTAAGTGACCACCTTTCCTAACCCGACCGTCGACCAGAGCAAACTCCGATTCCGCATATTGTGGAAAATGGGATGGCATAAACAGTCAATCCTTATTAGACTCGTTTTTTCTTTTAAGGGCTAAGACATCTAATAAAATTAAAGAAGAAAAATAAACGATCGTCGCCTCTTTTTCTGTAACTGTTGATCGATCTTGATCAGAAAATACATCATAGTAATAATTGTTTCATTATTTCATTATGTACATTATTTCTGACTAGTGGAAAATTTGTTTGCATACAAATTAAGCAAAAGCTGGATGCGTCAAACAATATAATCTTTTGGGCATGCCTGCTCTAAGCGATAATTCCCATATGTGCTCATATTCTGTTTTCATTATCTTTAGCACAGATGGTCTCCTAAGAAAAGGGGCTACTGTAGCGACTAAAGTAAATTGTGGGTCACCCAATGTCCTGAATTTTTATCATTTCAATGGTCTATCATCCCGGCGTCTGGCAAATATTGTTCGTTTTAACTTTTGAATCTGGGAGGCAAGTATTTTACATCTAAGATAAGTGATGCTTAAAGGCCAGCTTGGTTCTTAGTTTTCTCATGTGATTCAAATCACTACATTATTTGAAGAAGTGTTGGTCACATTGAAACTTCTGTGACCAGGTTCGCTATTCAGGAGGCGCTTAATGTAAGAGAAAAATGATTTCGACTATTCAATGTAAAATCTCAACTGTCTCTCTTTTAATTTACTCACATGGAGTAGTGAAATCTACTAGTGA
>JAAAKL020001451.1:0-30917 GCA_010016065.2 Carybdea cf. marsupialis auct. non (Linnaeus, 1758) | reverse complement strand
ATACTCAATCTGCAGACAGAACTGTTTCGCCCTTTGTGGGCTCATCAGTGCAGAACAGAGCGTTGAGACTGAATTCTCGCTATGTAACTACCAAAGCTAATATATAGAACTCAGTGCTTACGGCACTGACGGGCATCGCACCCAGGACATCCCACACCGAAAGCGAAGACTTTACCATTGGACTAAATAGTGCAACAGTAAAGTCGACAATCCAGGAGGTCAATTCCGAATCCTCAACACCACCAAAAACCTTATTTTTCGCTTTGTTACTAGCCTCATCAGTGCCATTTCATGTATAAAAGTACTCAGGCAGACACACAAGCAGTTATAAACTACATAGTGACTTCCAGTAGCTGTAAAGTGCGTGTCTTGATCAAAAACCCCTTAGATAGACTGCAAATAGCTTGTATGTAGATGAAATTACGAAAGTAGTACTTTGATGTGAAAGCTGGTTAGACTGCAATGGGAACACAGTTGTCAACTGAAAAGGACTACCACTATAGCCAGACTCCAGGGGAGGAGCAGGGTAAATCTTACTAAGGTGTAGTATATGCATCGAAGAAGTGTAGACACCAAACAGATTGCTTGCTTTCATTGAGTTCTATATGCGATATACATGGAGAGGACTAGAACTAGCGACGAATATGTCGTGTAAACATCACATAAGGGCAGTGGAGTGAGGTGGAATCCTTCATCATTGCAGGTACAACATGATGTTGATTATTTGATATGAGACGAAACGACTGAACCAGTAGCTTATAATCGTAGTACCTTCAATATTAACTAGTAACCAATCCCAGTCTTCTTTCTTCTGATATGCATTTTTTAAGTCTATGTTTTCGCACAGAATATCTACCAATCTTGTTTCCGGGGGGGGAGGGGGGGCTTCAAAGAGACATCCTCATCAGCATATTGTCTTACACTGTTCCTCTTAAAGAAAGCAATTTTAAAGTCCAGTGCCAATTTAGCAATGATCATTAATGAAATTGGCAACGATACCTCTGGGAACCTCTGTGACTTTACTACAATTTTTGCTTCAATCTTCATATTAATGTACAATGAAATATTGACTTCAGAGTTTATTTGGCTATAAACCATATCTCCAACCGACAATGGGCTTAATTAATCCTTTGTCTCCTGGTGTTACCGAATGGCACAATAGATCTAGATAAGGATTTGTAGTGGCCATTGGTGAGTCAATTACTATCTTGTTATATGTATATACGTTATTGCGCTATAAATTCGCTTCATTCTTCCATTTTACATGCATGTAATTTAAGCCTTACGTTATAGCATACTGCTGGTTTAACCCCCTGGAACGGCCTTAATTACATTTAAGTTTGTTGTGAATCTGATTACCAAACGGGAGGGCCATATTTAAGATACATATCATCATTGTTAGATTTGCACCAGTCTACTGTGGTTTGGAGATTATCAGTTGATTTTCATGTATTAAGTGATCAGTTCATATGGTTTCCTGATTACAGTTAACTATATGATATATTCCAATTAATTACGATCAATCATTCATAATTACTAGCATTGCTATCGCAGAAGGATCATAGTTTTACTTGTTTCTTACTATTATTTCAACCATCGCTTTAAGCACTTTCATATTTCACCAGGAGCAAATGATCCAAATACGGTCATTATCTCTGAGCATTTTTACCAAAATCGAAGAAACATGACCACTTAGCCAAAACCGGTATGTTTCTAACGGCAACCATGTTATCGTCATTAAGAGGCTCTCGCCATGTGGTTTATGTGAGAAGACGTTTACATCTAGGAATAAGTCCCTATTAACACTTTCCAGTTGCCACGGTTCTTCGTGAGTTTGTCATAATCTGCTTAGATATCTCAAGATCCAAGAGTAAAAAGTGAGCATTTTCCGTCACAGATGGTTGTCATAGAAGGACATCTATAGGTGGATGTCCCAAAGACGTGGAAGCAAATTTTCTCTTCTATTTATGTAAAAGACTGGAAGTTAAATAGAATCAGATTAAAAATTTTATGAGGAAGCTATCGTCTTTGCTCGTACTCCGAAGCCAGAGGCTCCTTGGATACAATAAAATGGCTTTAGCCAATGTATTAGATAGGGGAGATATTGTGTTATGACTCTTCTCACAGAACCAAGATAGCATTACCCTATTTTGAGTAAAACAGTATAATTTGGAGGATGGGATAGGATAAATTCCACAAGATAGTCTAAGCAAGAATTCTTATCAGTAAGATTTAAAAAATTTCTGGGGAGTGCCTATTACGTCCCTAAAACAGTTGGCTTTTCACTTTTGCCATAGCTCTATCATTTAAGATTCTGCTGTACACGCCACTGGCTTTTCCTACCCCCCTACCCCCCCCCTCCTGAGTAAGTCGAGTTTTACAGGATTTTACTGAATACTGTTTAGTTTCGTTTCAATTTCAAGATGTGTAACATTTTAATCCATCTGGATGAAAAAGTAGGATCAGCGATACAAAGATCAGATACAACCAATTGTCCGTGGTGCAACGTTAAAAAAAATTTGTACCTTTTATAATCAGAGGTGGAAATGTCTGACTTTTTCCCCATGTGCGAAACGTAGAGGTTTTCTTGTAAATTTCTCATGAATTATACAAACAGAAACAAAAATGTACCTAATAAGATTCCTTCAGTTAAAGATAAAGCACGTGCTCCCATCCATAACTGGTTGCCGTTGGCCATGATTAAGAATCGATGGTGGTTTGAGAGCAGCTTTAGGACTCCCCTGTTTGCTTACACAAATTGTTTTCACTGCTTCGCTTTCCTCTCGTAAAAAATAACTCAAATAGAGAATATTTCATAGGGAAAGCATTCTTTTATGCCATGTATTAACCAATCAAATTTAATTGGAGGGAACTATCCTTACTAGTAAAGTGCATCTATCATCAGGTATGTACAGTATTTAATTCTTCGCCCATGTAAGATATGCTTGTGTTGACACCATCTTTTTCTATGTAGTTTATCCAGACGTTACATAAATGTCCACTCATCTTAAGCTGAAAGACTTACAATAAACTCTAAAATGATGATGTAACCAAGAAGCTGTCTTTCCGCAGTCAAGCCACATGGAGTAGAGATGCTGACCTTCAAATTGCATAGAGCTGGATGAGAATGTTAAGCGATAGAGAATGAAGTGTTTTCGCCCGGACTAGTGAAAAAAGAATTGTTTATCTACGAGATGAGCACAGCTTAGTTAGTTGAGCAACACGCTGAGAAAGCCTGGGTACTGACCTGGTGGCGACATTATGCAGACATCTAGCAATTGTTTAGGTGTTCACAACTATTGATAGTTGTACATACGGCCACTGGATTTATAACACAAGTGTAAACATGGGGTGACAGAGGGGTGTAGCCCCCTAATAATCTTGACCATCATTGCTTTGCTAGTTTTCCCTGTTCGATGACTAAGTTGAATTAAATGAACTTGGTTCTTTAACTACCTGTACCTCCGCCCTTAAATATTTTCTGATATTTACGTCACTGTATAACGTATGCAGAGGGTTATCATTCCAAGGCCAAGTCACATCGGGTGGGTTTCCTTGATTTGGCGATCAGTTCTTGGCAAGATCATAGAACGCCAACACAAAACGCGCTCTTTCCACAATGAACGTAATTAGAAAGTACATTTGGAAAGCAGAGATAGACTTCAGCAGAAAAGATTTAATCCCAGATTCCTGATCAAAGTAATGCCTGTGGCAGATCCTTCTAAAGAGGACAGATTTCTGCAGACATATTCTTATAAAAACTCGTTTTCAGCCAACAGCCTCATTTTCTGTCAACAGTCTATCCATCCTTTGGAAGCACGGATTTTCAGTTTTTATCAAACAACAGCCTTCTTGTTATCATACAGGTAGGAATTGGAACATTGGTATATTTTAAGCAAGGCCAAAGGAAGATAATTGAGAAATATTTCCAATTTGAATAAAATTATCTATAAATGTTTATGTAAATATTTACCATACATGCATACATGGCTTACTGTAGAAAAATGGCAAAAAACTCTTAGTATTTCACAACTCTTAATTTCATGTTTTAAGCATATTACGGATTTAGTATTTGCATGGATGTAACCACCAAGATCACGGAGATGAGGCCAATAAGAATTTGGACAATTTCCTTTCCTTGGTTTTTGTTGCTCAATTTTTAAGTGAAAGTGCATTACGTGCAATAAAATATTTTTCTCTTTGTCCCCTCTCAATATTTTCCTAGCGGCTCTTCCTCTACTTTACAATAGATTCAAGTGATACGAACAAAGAAGCTTACATTTCCCACGAAGACCCATACTGTGCCCCTTTATTCTGAAGTGTGTGGAAAGTGAAACTTAAAGAAATAGACGTTGTCGTTACCAAGATCTTCTTAATTGCATAAATTCGGCGGACCCTTATTTTATCGAGCTTCCTAGCAACGGTATTGATAGTAGTTGTTTGTACGTAAATACATACATACATATATGCATGCATACATACATAGAAAGGAAACTGTTACGAAAGTAATTGATAACATATAACCTTTGGCAGTTTTAAGTGGTGACCAACAGGGTCATGTTTCAGAGCCCTCGTTCCTAGATACCTGAGGAAAGATACATGTATCCAGTCATACCAATCTGGTAACATTTTTTGCCTGGACCGCAACTTTGCCCGAGCTGCATTTTTCGGTGTGCATTGCAATGAATGACATAACAGGGTTCTGCAAACTTCATTCGATACAGCGTCCCTTTACTCCAAGATGCTCACCATGTACAAGCAACTTATTAAATTAAAATACTTCAAGGCACCTGTAATTTTATCAAAAAGTTTTGCGCGTCCGGTTGTATGAGCCAGCTAGAATTTAGGGTGACCAATCTCGTCGATATTTTGTAGTGCAGCGCGTTTCTATGCGAAAATATACTACAGGCGCCGCTTTTGATCTATACTTTGATCACGAGGACCTTACATTGAGTAGAACAGTATGTACCTATCAGATTTGATCATGGTACCTATCAGATTTGATCATGGTACCTATCAGATATGAGCATCATCGTCATCGTTTTGGGAACCGTAAGAAATGTGCAGTCATATGAAAGCTTGTTATACATCATTACAATTCTACAAACAAGAAGGGCATTTAGTTTCCTTAGAATTGATTTTGTTGATATACATTGCTGTAGGCCATACGGTTTCGCAATACAAGGTGTTCTCCGTGTAGTAAGCCTATTGTCTAAAAAAATTGTGAAAATTTTAATTTTTCCAGATCATGACTCAGTTGGTTTGAGTTATATTTTTGTGTTGTTGCACTAAACAATACTGTCTAATTACAAACAATGACACCATCGATAATCTGAAATTACATAAACTATTTTGATGATTGATTAAAACGTCAAATATATCACTCTTTCACGCTATCATAATCTGTAGATGCCCCTATTGTGACTATCAATAAAAGAGAATGTTCACATAGACCCCGTTGCTCTCAATTTTAATACAAAGATGGGCTTTGGTGCTCGGTATTGTGATATGCGGCAACTGAAGCATCCCATGCGGCATCAGCCTTGAGTTTTCTGCATACTACCAAGTAATGAAGACACGAGACTGGATGAGAAAGGATTTGGAAGCCGTAAGCGGACATATGACAGCTGAATCCTCTACTAAATCTACCCAGTCAGTGAGAAGACGCAGTTTAAGCGCTGTGTGTCCCGCACAGCTTTTAGCGTAAATAGTGCTTCCTGAATTCTTATTTGATATTTTAAAACTACGTGCATAGAAAAGACAACGTGCTACTTAATGTCTTGTGTCATATGTCCAAGAATTTTTCGGTGAGTCAGTGAAACGACAGGCGATGACTGGTTTACTTGATTACGTCATAGAAAATGAAAGTGAGGCAAAATGAAGATGAGGGTGGAGGTTTTGTTCTTGACATCGATCAAAGGCGGATGATCGTCAGGTTACAACTTGAGAAAACGCGCGACGTGGAGTAAGAGAGTGACATCCTTAACGTACTGGTGGACTTTTAATCCCAGTTGGATGGTTAGTTTTTAGGAATATCACCGAAAATGTCATTCGCAGGATTAAAGAAACAGTTCAATAAAGCCAACCAAGTAAGTCTACTTCATGATCGATCCCCCGAAATCTTTTGCTTTGATTGCTACGGACACGTTACGAGATACAAAGGGATGTAGACACTTTCAATGTCCTTCTATAGAATTTCAACCATTTGCGGTTTTCCACCCTCATGGCATATGTCCGTGGTTGTAACTGACCTTTCCTTAGACTGTCAGTTACGAAATTGAACTTCTTCGTTGCTTGTAAACGAAAGAATTGGTGTGGCACTATTGATCCTGTATAGGCATTGGTCTGCTTTTTCTTGATTGCTCAAGTGTTGTCATCAATTGGAATAAACAGCTGTTTTTAGCACTTAGCAGTAAAATACTCAGTCTGCGTTTCGTGTGATGAGTTTGGCACATGTAAAGTGAGAGAAGCGAGTTGTTAAAAGGTTTGTAAGAATGAAGTTACCATTAACCATTAGGGAACACACGTCATTCCAATGTTGATGACAAAACACGTTCCAAAAGAGTGCATGCTATTCAATATCGATTGATAATGCTTTTGTAAGTGCTTATGGATCGGATTTTTCAGGGGTTTCAACAGCGCGTCTTTTATCTTAAGTACTTGTTTGGATTTGAGATATATCAGTCATGAGAGAAATAGTGTACTCTTCCTTATCTTTTGCCGCATTTAAGTTGTTGTAACACCTGCTTCGTTTCAACCCAGTTGTTCCCATAAACTTGTCATCGCCCTGGCGAGAGAGTAGTTGTAGAACAGTGCTGACAAGAAAGACATTGCCTTCTTTTGTTACTATAGTACTCGATCCGCTCATTGATGTTTAATAAACATGCATATGAGCTAGTTTTGTTAATGTGGTGGATTAAATGGTCATCACAGTGTAGTCAATCTTAAGTTTGTAAAAACGTCTAGTGTGCTAGCTAACGAAAACAAACCGAGTCTGAAGAAATCGTTGTCTTAGGGCATCTCTTCGTGGAAGTAGAACCTTCTTTCTAATATCCCATTATTGATATTAAAAGGTATTGAAAACGGTCCATGAGAAGGCACATAACCATTGTTGATAGGGCCCACTATTGTTATCACGATTCACCCCTGTGGCTAGTTAAGTGGCAATCTCAGAATCTTTACTTCAAATACTTCCTTGAATTCCATCATAGTTTTGTGGTATGCTTAAACTCCTTTCGGTAACGGCGGCAGAAAATTGACTTAGTATACTCTGTGTACCTTACATATGTATTGGTCTGGGCTAGTATTTTACTGTAGAGCTAGCATTTTTGTTATACTATCATATATGATACTTACAGCAACCACAACTTGGAAGTCCAATCGTAGCAGCCCTATTTATTTACGTGTCAGTTGATTCCTGTTGGTAGACTACGTACTTGTATTATATTGTTATGGTAATATATACTAAAGGCTTCATTCTTGCAACTTTTGTCAAAAATAGGGTAATCAACTGCCAAAGTAAACATGTCAGAAATCATTCTATTACATCAATTATTCATAGAAAATGAAACAAATGTTTTATTATTAGTGTTGTTAGAAATGTCAGTCACGGAAGCATTCAGCTGCATACATTATGTGGTTATATGAGTATTCTAAGTTGAACTCTTAATTTCTGATAACATGTAAACCTATATATTCTGACTGCTGGATGTTGACAGTCATTTTTTAAATAATGCAGGAAGAATAATCAAAAGTATGTTGCTTTATGTGGAGGTTTTTAGACTTACAGGCATCTTAAATTATAGAAGTAGATTTTTATTTACCTGACAATGTCATGAAATTGATGTTTAAATGACAAGAGTTTAAACATCATTTGGGTTCTGCTGCATTAACTGTAAGAGGAATGGCTGTTTTGAAGCCCAATGCTGTATAGCCAAAGTCTTTTATGGATATAAATAAGGTTGCAACTTAATTGACGTCCCTTACTCTTAACATAAGAATGTCATGAACATCTAGACTTTGCTGCTATACCCTTAGTGAGTTTGAACTAGGGAATCAGATTTTCTTTAGCAACATGTAAATCAGAAGGAACGCAATACAGGAGGCATAAAAAGCCCATGCTATTGTTCCTTACATTTGCTTGTTATCTAGTTCTCTCTTCCATTATCTTTGGTTACAGCAACTTTAAGTCATAATGATAAGATTCATGACTTTTAACTACTAGAAACTTTTCCTTAGGACTGACCACAATTTTTATATAAAGTAGAACCTGGATAATTTTGAGATTGGCTTTTCAAAGGAGTCGGGGAAGTCACCCATACCTTCCCATGATAACACTACTATGTCCACCACTGCAACAACTTATACAATCTTAGGAAAATGTTACTGTGTAGTGTATTCTTTGGTGGTTTGCCAATTAGGTTGCCAGTGTATCATTGGATATTCTTTTAGTATCAGTGTTGCCATATCTATTTACTAAAGTAATTTGTCAAACCATACAATGCCAATGACAAAATACTACACTTTACCTGTGCACGATCAGAGTTAAAGATATGCTTGTTTGCTGTGAAGGAATCAAAATGATTTTGTAATTGACAATGATGCCAGTAAATAAACAACCTGAATTTTTGTATATAAAGATCTGAACTATTATTTTGTTAATATCTATGGTAGAGTTGAAATATAGCTTTATTTATTCAGACTGTTATAAGCAAAAATTTGTAGGGTAAAAAACTACACAGTTTAGATGAGGGTATAGATTGTTAGAGGAAGTAAGGGGGGTACAATAACCATGTTTCACAATAAGGTGATCAAAGAGGTAAGCTCTTTGAAGTAGACAGTATACGGAGAAGTTAGGGGAAATTATTGATAGTACTTCAATTGTGCAATTGGATACACCTCTACCTGTTTATATTCTCTTTATAGAGGTACCTTTTATATTTGTTGACATGTTTCAGAATTGTAAATAAAAGCCCAATTGTACATACT
Source organism: Carybdea cf. marsupialis auct. non (Linnaeus, 1758) (assembly GCA_010016065.2). Lineage (NCBI taxonomy): Eukaryota > Metazoa > Cnidaria > Cubozoa > Carybdeida > Carybdeidae > Carybdea > Carybdea cf. marsupialis auct. non (Linnaeus, 1758). The sequence goes on along the minus strand of JAAAKL020001451.1, from coordinate 21,929 downwards.
CTGAGAATCAGTATCTAACTTCCTGGATCCATGCATCACTTCTCAAATTACAAAACAAAAAGTTCCTTCCTATCCTAATCTGGGCCTTCCATTCTGTCTCCTCCAGGGAGAGTAGCCCAATCACTCTCTTCCTCGCTCTATCTTGCTTCACCATGTGGCCAAAGTTTTTTTGCTTCTTGACAGATTTTAACAGCCATTCCTCTGATATCCTTAATTCATTCTGGATATCTTCATGTTTATATCTATGTATCCAAAGTACTCTTAAAATCCTATGGTAACATGTATTCATGAAAGCTTTAAGTTTGTATTCCACTATCTAGAGTCAAGTTTTCACAGGAATATGTTACAACAGGTTAAATAAGTGTTTACAGCACCTTAAACTTTTTTTGATTTCCCAGACATTGCTGTACGTTTGATCATTTTGCTAAGAGCATTAAGACCCATGGCCAGTTGACTACAAATTGTCTTGTGCTTGCGTTAGTCCTTTCAATCATACCTCCAAGGTACATAAGACAATTGACTTACTGCACTCTAGAACCATCCATGCCTATGCCTTCCTTCTGAACTCTCATTATTTTTTTTTCCTTGGAATTTCTTTTTAGACCAGATGTCTCACTGTACTCTTTCATGTCTATTACAGTTTTAAGCCAGTTCTTGTCTTACTTATGAGCACTGCATCATCAGCTTATCTGAGATCACCCATTGAACATGTCCCTGCTCCCAAGGGATAAATTGTTCAGCTTGGCCGTCATCCTTTTTGCATCTCTTGGTACTTTCTGTATAGATATTGATTAGTACTGGAGACAGAATGCATCATTGTCTTCCATCACTTTTGATGTCAATCCAGTTGGTCTTACCATTTTTCAATGTCATTTTGGACTGTCATAGTGTGAGGCAGGCAACCTATACCATTTTTGAAAGCTGGTGATACCTGCCATGCATAATGCCTAGGATTAGTCCAGATAGCAATTGTACAGATCTGGATTTTGGAATCCATGATACTCTATATATCAAGCTTGTAATTTATTAGTTTCCTACATTACATTTTATATGATGAAATCATTTTAACATTATTTTGCTGGTATGGTAAATGACAATGATTGTTTTATGATTCTCATGAAGTTGTTGATCATTCTTTTTGGACAGTGGAATAAAAGAAGCTATGCTCCAATCAGTTGGTCACTTAGCACTCTGCCAGATCTGTACACAAATTTACGTAGCTAAGAGTCTGGCTGAGCTTGGGTTACTGTTACCTACCATTTCTGTCACACAAACATCATTAAAAGTTTCTTTAAGGAGTGTTACATTGACTATAAAGGGTAAAGTCAATATAGGATCTTCCCTAGTAGATTCTACATGAAGGTGTAAGGTGCCTTTTGCTTTAAAGTAATACTCAGTAAACAAATTCACTGATATGAACTCTATCACTTGTCCTGTTGCTTACAATGCCAATGGCTCAAATCATGGTTTTCTGGTTATATTGTTGTAAAAGTTTCACACCATCTATTAAGGTTTCAAATCTATGCTAAGGATGAATCTTCTTATCATTAATCCTAGAAGCTTTCTAAAGTTTATGGAGACATTGTGGGTTATAGTTTGATAAATATAGAGGTTTAGTTTTGGCTATTGTGCCTCTGTTTTCACAAAATTGCCCTTCAGATGAGTCGGGATTTCCTATTATAACTCAGAGGATGATACTGAAACTTGGACCTGCTTCATTGATGTGGCAAGTGTGCTCCCTTTATCAGTCCGGCAGTGATGCCAATGCAAATGTTTATAATTTTGAGAAGATCAGTAAGATAATTGAAAAGATGGAGTAAATGGAAGTTTTGTTGCTTTTCAAATATAGGATTTAATTTATTTTCATCCTTCACTCAATACAAGGTAGGCTTACTACTTCAAGGTATTGAGTTACTATATTATACTGTAGCATGAGCACTTTCAGAGCAAATGCCCTTCCTGACATGACCAATGACCTTTGCCTGATTTGAACCCTGACCCACTTGATCTGAAGGCAGGGAACTTATTCTCTAGACCACATCTTTTCTACATCTTGATAAAACATGTTAATATTTGTTGTAGCTTTTTAATGACAAGGGCAAAATGTATGCAATTAAATGGATGGTCTGTGGTGTGTTGAAACATGTATTTTTTGTGTGCAGTAAAAAATCACATTTCCTTCCCATATGTAGCACCTACCTAATATGAATTATCTACAGTAATCACAGATTGCAAATTCATATTGCACAGTTGTAATACTAATCTTTTTGTGTTCCTCTTTAGTTTTTAAGTGAAAAAGTTGGAGGAACACAGGGTTCTCAACTTGAAGAAGACTTTAAAGAATTAGAAAGGGTAAGTCTTCAAAGGTGCTATTTGTTATCACCATATGACTTAACTGTAGAGAAAAGAATGCAATTGTGATTTTAGAGAAAATTGCCAAAAAGGAGCCCATCATAGGCTGTGTCATTTGAATTTTACCGTGTGTACACCACCATCTTGCTCACAATGACACTGTCATGAAAGCATTCCTCCACTATATTGTTATCTATTGAATTTACCGCATTGTTACAGTGATCAGCCTGATAAATTGTTAGTTTGTTGAAAGGGATCGTATTCTAATATTTTGGACAAAGTAATACTCAGAACTATGAATATTATTGTGTTTGGTAGTTTGTGTCCTACCTGCCTATGTGGACTCTGGAAATTAAGCAACTGGAAAGAAGGAAGGGAGTCTACTGAGTCCTATTCCTTTCAGACTTTCATTTTTGATGAATGGTGTATATGAAAGGATACCCTATCTACCAACAGCATTAATAAATTGCTTTCGTTAAAGTGTACTTTTGTGTCCTTTGCATAAAAGGTAGTACTCCTAATTGAATCACTCTTGAAGGGAACTGATAATTTAAAAGGCAACACTGTATCAAAACTAAACACTTCTTAAGGTGGGCAGTTGGGTTGTTTTTTAAATTCTTTGCTTAATACAAGGCTGGGTTACCACTTAAGGGGAATCAAGTTTCTCTGAAACGACTAGAAATTAAAAAGTGAACAGAAAAATATATGTAGTTTAAGACACAAAGTTTACCAAGAAGCTTGGTGTTGATGTTAAATTTAAAAGTGTCAAGACTGTAAGTAAGAGGAGGCAGTGTGAAAACATTGAGTTCCAGATTTGGTCAGTCCTGGGGGAAAGTTTTGACAGAGTAGTGGAGTGGAGTTGAGTTAAACAAGGGGAAGATTTGGCTCTAAGCATGGGAGTAAAGGACAAGTAGAATAATCTGTATAGACTTCAAATCTACATAAGAGGGACAAAAATGTGATGTAAAAATGCCCATTGGTCCCTAGTATATTCATATCAGTCAGTAATTAATATTTTGGCTACTTTTGGATATTTTTATGTAATGGCAATTTTTTAGAATGTATGTCATTTTGGTGGTCTGCATGCAAGGTCTCCTTCATAAAGTGCCAATATCATACAAACAATACAAACAATTTTATATTTGACTACCTACCTACTAGATTCTGTCTTCACCATGGATGCCCATCTGGCTCGAGAAAAAAATCATGGAATAGAGAGTGGAGTGGATAAAAATTTACAGAGTTTTCCTTCTGAAAGATTCATCAAGAGCAATTAAATCTATTTTGAAAAGAGACTCCAGAAATGGGGAGGTATGTCACAAATGGGAGTCAAACCTGTGACCCACACCTTCACAGCATACACTCCACCAACTGAGCTAGGTGAGCTCTACTGATAACATGACCTATTTCTCTAGCTCCCTCATTAGCTCCCAATATGCAACTGGAGGGCATCAACATCAAGCTCTACAAAGATTTTGGAGACCAGTGTCTTTGCACCATGTGTCTTGAGTGTGGAAGAACTACCATCACACCTATCATGCTGTCCACACCCAATTCCATCAACCAATCTTCGCAGCAACATTCTCCATTTTGTCTCTCCATTTCATTGGTGGTTTTCATCAACCTATTCTTCCTTCAATTTCAAACACCATTTAAAGTTGGCAAAGTATTTTCCAGTTAGGTAGATAGGTACAAAGATAGCAAAGCAGATGCTTAATCATAAGGTTGTTTGGGCATATAGATAGCAAGAGGAGTATAGCAGTAAGATTCTGGCTATAAACCTATGTTGGATCAAAGTGTTTTATTACAAGTTCTCCTTTAGGCTCATTGATGCCAAGAAAATGGTGATTAAATCTCTCTTTCAGCAACTGCTGAGCAAAGAGTTCAAGTGGAATAATGACACTATGGAGGTGATCAAGTGCTTGGAGCACACACATCGTAAATTCTTGAGTAGCGGAGAGGACAATCCTTTTATGCAACTATTTCATACTAGGTAGATTCTCAAATCAATATGAATGTTAATAAGCAGATATATGCTTATATCCTTTACCTACTAGCTACTGCTGGAAGTTTTTTATGGATTTCATACTATTTTAAATTTTTGAAAATGATAAGGGGGGCAACTGTTGAGGCTGCAAATAAATATAGAATGGGAACACTGCAGAATCAATTATCAATTGTAGTATCAGTACTTAAAGCTACAAAGGGCCTTTTTATTGACCTTGTTGATGACCTTGTTATCAGAGGGAAACTTCAATGACGATAGGGCGAGCAAGTGGTTTATATCCCTTCTGAAACTTGCTTTGAAGCTCACAAAAATCAGGACAAGATAACAGTGATGCAGATGTTATAAATGACATGCTGATTGACAATGACAGCTTTTGATTGAAGAAATGGGAACAGTGAAGAAACAACTAAGAGCAGGGGAAACAGAACCAGACAACACACCTGGAATGCTAAACAATAGCAATCATTGTGAGATATTGGTGAACTGTGCCAGCATTTTAGCAAATGAAAGGGCTAAACCTGAGTGCTAATAAGAGATAATAATGTTAACAACCCAGAAGATCAGGTACTTCAGTGGCATTGATAACTAGAGGAGAACCAATCTTTTATTTATGGTACTAAAACATGTAAGCACAATGATACAGAAATACCACTTGAAGTTGACAAACATCTATAACCAAATCAGGATGGATTCAGATTATATTACTTAAAAAGAAACATTCTTGCCCGCTATATGCTCACAACTGATAGTGAAACTGAATACTTAACATCAAAACAGGTGTATTGCAAGGTCATACCCAGCTGAATACCATGTGTTATTGTACTTCCCTACATCATGCACAATGTGTATCAAGGTATCAGGGTGCAGAGGAAGAGGTTCAATACCACAGCAGAAGATGTCATTAGTACCCAGCATTACTCATTACTGAACTTGAGTTTGCTAGTGATCTAGGGACTAGGATTATGCAAGCACAGGAAGTTCTAAGATACCCAGAACATGAAGCAGAGAAAGTTATGTATTACTTTTATCCAAAGAAGACAGACTTGCAGATCTACTCGAGGAAACCAATATAAGACATGGAAAACACTGAAGGCAGTAGAAAACTTTAAATGCTTAAGCTTGAGACAGAAACACAGAAAGTATTTTGATTTGAGAAAACTATTAGCCATGAATTTGTTTCACAAGTTGAGGAAAGTATAGGCCTACATCTAGGTAAAATTTCAAGTAAAGCAAAAGTGAGATTATCATTGCAAACAGTGGGGTAAGGCAACCAGTGTGAGGCTGGCAATGTCAGCCAGGCTACTTTGAGGTTGGTTGACAGAATCAAGCAGCATGTTCCTTGTGGTATTCACTAACCATCAGCTTGTACAAAGAAACAGCTCCTCAGGTTTCAAAATCCATAAACACTGCTAAGCCATCTGACTCTGCCATAGGGCATTGCTTGCTTGAAATGCTAAACTGTACAAAAATGTATATATGGGTGACAGCTTCTGTATAATAGGAAAGGCTAGATCTACATTTCACTTAGCCATTGTGCAATTAGTCGACACAAAAGAAAGCAACCAGAAAGAATTTGTGTAACTTTACCTGGGTATTTTCAGTTGCCTATTCAGTTTTACTGGCTTCTTATCAAAACAAGACAATTCTGTCAGATCAGTGTTCCGTTTGGATACTTTGGAAGCACAGTTGGTATAACTTCTGTTTCTTCCTTTCCACGTTTCATTCTGACAATTTTGTACTCAGAGGATTGTCAGATGAGAAGATATTTTAAGTACAATGATTGGTTTGCCACTTCACACAGTTTGAAAGTTATCCATTGTAACTCATAGTTCTTTATGGGTGAAATAGCTGCAGAAACGCAGAGAAAGGATTTGAAAGTTGATTCCTTTTACTCTTACTGCTTATGAACAAATCTGTGTCTTATAGTTCAGTTAGATATGTGGACAATTGCTTATAATTATAAAATAATAAAATAAGTGCTACATATGGATTCCATAACAGGCAGAAGATTGGGTTTGAACAGTATCATAATTACAAAATGCAGAACCATGTGTAGCTACAAAAAAATTGTATGGTTTAGGAATTTCAGAAAATATTGATATACAGCACGTTATATTGTAAATGATTGATTGATAAAAAAGAAAAAAATTTGTTGGAGGATTTATTTTTGTAGAGGGGAATTTATATATCACTTAGATCTTTTGCTGACCAATTTAAACATTTATGAATAAATATTAGAAATCTAGTGTTGTGGCTCGTGAACATTCTGAAGTTGATAAATTTTATAAGTGTTCCAAACTTATGCCTGAAAATGTGGATGGAGTCAGCAATTCTCTTTATATAAAAAATAGATGATTATTATTCTTTTAGAATTTATTGCATTTTTATTCATTTGCTTCAATGTTCAAAATAATAACACGGTGACTTCTCCCAAAATATTTTTGATAGTATATAACAGTTTTAAGTTATAGAAATGAATTGTACTTGGTACAAGGGTTAAGTTTTAAACTCTTCTATCACATGAAATATTTTGTAGTGATGTATTTTGCTGCTTTTATAATGTTGTATGTTGTCATTTGGAATGTCTTCTCTAGAAAACAGATGTTGTTCACTGGGTTGTAGACAATGTACAACAGAAAACAAAAGAATATTTGCAACCAAATCCAGGTGGGTAATTGCATACTTACCATCGCTTTGCGACATTAAAAAAGTGTCAATGTTTCTTGTGTTTATGCAAAATGTTACTGTTGTTGGTTTGCTTGTTGATATTTATGATTTTACACATTTGAGTCACTGCTAAGTGCATCTGACAGTGAACTGTATGTATTCCTATGTATGTTCTATTCACAAATCTGTGCTTTTTCAACAAGATTTCATAGGATGCACTTGACAGACAGTGAATCCAGTAATTGAGAGGAAACTTGGGTGATTCTGAATACAATCTGAATGATTGAATTGTTCTGGTCAGTTTTGGAACATTTTGAGAAACATTGTAGTTATTGTAGTTATTGTTTAAAGCTGCAGTTACAAGTGTCAAGATATCAAGGTCCTTTTACACTTGCTATTTTTAGGGATGTTATTTGGGTTGGATTTGGATTATCAGGAAAAGCACGAGGGGAATTGTTTTATTGTCTCTCTGTTTGCAAAGGGGCTTGATTCTAGTAGACTGCATCTTCAGGGGTGGGGGAAGGTAAAGCAGATTAGGGGGGCAGTAGGCTGGATTCAAGTTTACTTTTTCACGTTCCACAGTATGCAGAAGCAAAATCTGTTGTGTTTCAATATGCATATGTTGCTGTGAATGTGATACAATGTCTGTTGCAATCAATTTCAATTTTGATAAAGCTAAAAAGTGGTCATGGAAAAAAAAGAGATTTGGCAAATCTTTAGGGGGCATGGCCCCTTCTGCCCCCCTGTTCTTGTCCATGGCCCCTGCATAGGTTTCCATGAAAAATATAAGATCTGTTAAACTACCAGGAAATATGATTATGACTATGTGATCTTGCTTGTTATTTAGAGGGGTAGTCCAATTCACCATGGTGATTAATGAGATATGAAACATATTCTGACATCAACTTTTGCATATCATGATCAGCATTGTTTTCTGAAGTTTCATTTCTACTTGTACCTTTTCTGCTTTTCTTCTTCTTCTTCTTCTTCTTCTTCAAATCGCTTTTTTAATACTATCACCACTTTCATTTGATTCAGTGGCATTATCGGCGGATTGTCTGTGTATTAGAATGCCAAACGAAGGATAAAAGCAATAAAATGGGATACTAATTTCTGATGTACAATAAACATTACAATTTCCCCTGAGCAAACTTTCCAATTGGCATCAAGGCAATGACTGAGGACTTCTTTATGAAACGCATTTATGAACGCTAGCACAGAGATAAAGTGTAGCCATTGTGCGTCAAGGACATTAGTACGGTTGCCATATATTTACAATATCGTTTCATTTTGTCATCTTGCAGAAACCTCACCACTCAGACTTTGGTCAACTTGGGTCAGCGATTTCCACAATCCTAGTCCCCCTTAGTTGATTTGCGCAGACTATCAATGTTCCCTAACAGCCATAATGTTGTATCTATGCACAAACAGCACTGATTCCTATTCACTGTATTAGTTATCACTTGCCATTTATTTCATATGGTCACAAAAATTGGCCTGCGGGCAGATTTAAACTTGACTTTCGTTTCGAGAACACAATTTTCCTGTCAACATTCTCATATTCTGGAATCGTCGTATTGGTACTCTGCCTTGGTATAAAAGCTCAATTGTAATGACCCCTTCGCCCACAGCACAAGTGCTGCTTCAACACTGAAGATGCCTCTGGACAACGTTACTTCATTATTTGCTTGAATTCCTTTAGCTGCAAGGACAAAGCTCAGCTTTCAGATGTCATATCAAAAAGCAAGGGGACAAGCAAAAGATGTCAAGTATCCACAGCCAGAAAACGTATTAGCAGAAGTCTTGATTAAGGGTAATCAAGATCTAAATGATGGTGGACCATATCGTAAGTCATTGTCATATCTTTTATATTGTACGTGTACTTTTATAAAGAATTTGCAGGTATATATTACTCTCATGCTACATCGAAGTATTTATAACGCCAAGTCTGTTTGAGAGAGAATTCCTATGTGTTGTTTGAAGTCCCCTGACCCATCACCCCAAGTTTCTAATAGATATTTCCTATTTTAGGTACCTTGAAGAGTAAGAAAATGTAAGAAAAAATCTTAGTTATAATTTTGGGACTTGGGATATGGTACAGAGTTTATTTTTTTATATATACCTTTTTACTTGCTTCATCGCCTCCTTTTCAGCTGTGCTGCACCATATCTATATATCTATTTTTGCAGCGTTCCATCACGCAAGATAGAAATAAATGTATCCTTTTATTCAATAGAAACCTTTCCATTGTATAAAACATTTTCAAGCTAGTTTTCAAGCCAAAATTGGTGACTCATCTCTTACAGTACACGCCGCCCTGTAATTTTCGCCAGATCTTCATTTCAACGTAACAACGGAATACGAACAGTATTGTGTCGTATTTGTATGTTACATCATATGTCCATGTCCATGCCCAGCTCTAACGAAGCGTTCCAGCAAAGTGCTTTCACTTTTAATGAGCACTAAGATGGCATTCTCGTGTACGCTCATTGATCTCTAAAAAGGCTAAATCAAGCTTCAAATTGTTTCCAACAGCGAAAATGTGTAATCACGAGTACTTGCCCCCGTTAGTTAAAATAGCGCGGGAAGGTCCGCCATGTTACGTAACATTGTGTATAAGCTTTGTTTGACGGGGACTGAACCGGCGTCCAGCGATTGACCTCACTTTGAGACGGAAGATGCTCGATCCAGTGTTTTTAGAGATCACTGCGTACGCCCATCACTTAATGTCAAATTCTAATTAGAAATGGTCCAACTGTTGTTATAATAAGTTACACTGCTGTTGATGTATCAGATCGATCCCTCCTTGGAACTGATAAATAGCTGCTGTCAGATGTGACTTTGAGAGTGCCTTCCCAAATTCCATCAGTTAAAGAAAACGTCAATAAGAAAATGGTCGTCGATTGTCTACAACTATTAACGATATGCCCAGCTCAATCAATATTCTTCTCCTGCTCTTTTGAAAACCAAATTATTTTCAAAGGCAAACAATTGTAAATTTTAAATTCCCTAATTTCGCTTTCGACGCTTAAAACTAATAAATAGTTCTTAGCTCTTCAAAAGGTCTTCATAAACTTCTAGTTTTATGCAAAACTAAACAGAAGAGTCAAGTTAAATTAAGTAGCAGATGTCGGGGCTTGGAGAAGGTGACTTAGGTGACAACTTGGGTCCGATTTTGATGACGATTCCTGGTAAGACTTGTGTTCTGCAGAAAAAGTTAAAGGAGGTCTTCGTGAAACGAACAGCACAGTGACAGTCAAAAGAGCCTATCTGTAATCGAGTAATGGTTGGATTATTTAACATCAGTAATCGTTCTCGCATGCTCTAATAGAGTTCAAACGTGAGCCTTACGGCAAAAAGTGACCTTTCTGTAGCTTCACGTACTAAATGTCAACTATTTGCTACCATTTGATTAGCGATAAAAATTGTTGTAAAAAACGGTAATGCGTTTGCGAAAGTCTTTAAAGAATTTGTTTGCAGCTTTTACATAAACCGTTATTGCTCGTGCTTAACCTCGCTTAAGAATCTGTCATTACATCACTGCGATGTTATGCATGTGATAGTGCACAGTTGAAAATAATTGATTTACTTCCAGTACATGGTCATGTTAATCGGAAGGAGAAGGTGGTTCTTACGGTCATTGTAAGCATGTACCGTGATGGCCTGTACGAAGACGTTTTGGTTGGTGGTTTCAACCTAATTTGACGAATTCCCCTTTGGCTTATACCGATTCTTACATTGCCTCTGTAAAGATGGCTTTCCTGTCAAAACTCTCTGGGTTACTTTGCGATAGTTAATGCAATAGAATTCTGTTTTTTGTGGGGTTATACCCTAAAAAGTACAAGATCAGTAATCCTGTGCTGACATAAAATATTTGCCCTAAATTCTTTCTTAAGTATGGAGCCACTGTTACGTAGCTTATTATCATTTTTGTGGTGCAGATGGAAGACAAGCATTTAAGTTTAACATTCCTTACTTGTTCTTGAATTTAAGAAATATTTTAAATTTATCCCTACCACACTCTCGCTCTACTGTAGAAAGTAGTGGCACCCGTGAAGTATCTTTGTGATCATTTAAGCGATACGGTCGGAGTCAAAATTCCACCGCAGGACTAATTGAACTGTCGGTATAATGGTAAGCGTATTCACTTTCGCGCTTAAGGCCAGGGGCGGACCGTACTTGCTCAGTCATTGGTTAGCATAGTGACGTATTAGTCATACGGCCTTGCTGGCCTGTCAGAAAATTTGACCGTTCCTCAGTCCGTCAATCGGTTATTAGATCGTTGCTGTGTTCATCCATGTGTCAGTGGACGTTTACATTTAGTCAGTTCGGCTCGTAGGAAAGGAACGCTAACCTTTTCAAAGCGGAAGGATTTGTTGATAGGTAAACGAAACGAAGCGAAACATAAAGAAAATGTGGCCACCCTATGTTGTGTTAATGTCACTGTTGATAAAATTGTAACAGCAGACGGTCCGCTATGCATCAGCTGTGCTGGCATGGTTGATGTACATGCTCTTTGAACCTGTATGGGATTCCCCTACGTGTGTTATAGTAAAGAACAGTTTTAAGTGAAAGATACTGTTCACGCTGTTAGCCAAGGCTTCTCACTCCACCATGTTGTTATAAGATGAGCTGTTAAGTAGAAGAATGCCACCATGATGACGATAAACCTTAGATTGCAATAAATTCTGGGGCGTTAAACATTAGAACTCCAACTCGTAAAGTCAATTAAGATACACCACGGCAACAGTGTATTTACGTCTGCGCTTATGAATTATAGATAGTGAGGCTGAGAAGTTCAACATTATCGTGAGCTAATCGACTTTAGGTGATGGAACGGATGGGAACATCTGATCGTGCGGCTGTTGCACCCGAAGAGGAAAGTAGGGCTGTAGCACCACGTTCATAAAATCTCTTAAAGTTGACAACTGATCTGTGGTTACCAAGGAGCACATGAAGGAGAGTAATGGTCTATCCCTTAATGAAGAAGAAACCATATGGTTCTCGTAATTTGCAATGTTGCCTTTCTTAAATCCGAAGAGATGGAGGTAATGAGATTATGTTAAGCGATGGCTTGAAAGTTTTGTTTTTATAGAGCCAAGTGAAAGACCACGGACAATCCTCTCCTTAAACCAACACTGTGCTATTCGTGCGTTCGGATGGAGATTTTCTATCTAGGAATTTTTAGCTAATCCTTTAGACGTCTAGTGCAGCAATGTGAAGGCCGTCATGCTATTGTACTTTAATATAAGCATTGTTACTTGAAACGTCGGCTCTATCCCCACACAGTCAAAAGTAGGTTATAGATAGCAGTGGCATAGTGGAAGAGTGTCAGATTGACAATCTGAGGGTCGTGAGTTCGGACCTACCCTGAGCTTCCTTGCCACGATCCCGGAGGTACTGTGTTAGGTCATCTGCTCTCGTGAAGTGGGAAACTATGTTTCGAGAGATAGGACAGAGAAGGGAATGCAAGCATGAATAGATTGTCATCGGAAGGGGGAAGGTACCCCCTTTCCTATTAGTAACTTCGGTCTTGAACTGGGTGAAAAAAGGAAGGAACTACATAAAATTATTGAATTGTTGTGAAGTTGGCGAGGGGTAGGACACCTGCGTGTGAGTATCTAGCAAACAAGCAGCTGATGGGGGACAGAGGAATAGAAAGGTACAGTACAGCAAGTAGATCAGAACGTAATAGCATTGTTGCCGTAAGAGAACGCGTCCCCAGTTTGCGTTATCTCCTGCGTGGGAGAATTCCAGCTAGAGCCTCGTGAAGAATAAGAGGAAGACGACGAAGAGGATGATGGTAGCGATGATGATGATGATGATCGTAGTGATGATGATGATAATCATGATCATGACGATGATGATGATGAAGATGATGATGATGGCCATGATGATGATGATGATGACGATAATGATGATTATGAAAATTACGTTTTACGTTCCCTCTTGATATAAGGGTCACTATTCTTACTCCCCGAAGCAAAGGGCTTTCAGGTAGCCCTTAATTTTACCCCCAAAAGTTTCTTGGATCAGAGAATCCATCACTTTACTAATTGAAAACAGATTGCAAAAGGCCCACTTACACAGTCTAGCTGTGGCATTATTGATTGAACAGAACAAAGTCAAGTGAAGTAAGTGAAAGTAGTAAGTAAATGCGATGGCCAATCTGAGATACTGAGAGAAAAATGAAAAGAAATAGTTGCATCAGACGGAAGGTGGAAGATGTTACCCCTTGATTGCTCATTATAAAATGCTATCATGTTATTTCAATGTTTTATTTTGTGTCATTGAAAGAAATGAATGTATTTAAATTTCTTCTTTCTTAGTATTCTTAATATATACAAGACAAATCTAAGAAAATAAAATGGAGTCACCTTTGTTACTACTTGCATTCAATAAGTACCTGAAAAGGCGCACTCTGACAAGTATTTGTTCAGAACAAAGACACGCCCGCCCTCAAGTTATCAGAGAACTGACAACTCTTTGATAAAAGACATTCATCATGATGTAGAGAATTTATTGACTTTATTAGTTCCTGAAATTAGAATTTTTTTGTTGAGTCATGAAGAATTGTGAAGTTGTTACTTTACGAAGAGTCGGAATAAAAGCAAGCTTCGCAATTTACAGCGGCATGTTGTTACCGTCAAGAACAGTTGTCATGGTTTTAAAGAGTATGGTAGGAATTCTAGTTTAATACGGAGGAAAAGAGATGACGTCACAAATCAAAAGTTTTGGAAATAGGACAATTTGACTCCAGATACCTGAAAACAACTCTAGAATAGTCTGTTTCTCAAAATAAGAGACCTTTTCCTTAATTCAAACATTTTTAAAATCGTGACGTCACACTTTCCCTCCGCATTCCGTCGCCCTTATAATGACAATGAATAAAAAGCAAAATTCCTGTCGAGTATACTAAATGTTGGCTTGGTGTCTATTCTGGAACTGCTGGCACAGTTATTCTTCCAAAACTACCATGGATGTCCGATATCAGCAGAAAGAACATCGTGGTAGCTACTGTTAATCTCAGGCATGTTACCAACACACTGTCTCTCTCTCGTGCTTGTAGCAGACACACGATTTGCATCAGACGTCCTACACGTCGTAAACATTTTTCAGATATACGGTACGCCAACAGGTTTTGTTAAACGCACTGCACTTCAACAGTGATGTCAGACAAAACTGTGCATTGACAGTTGTGTTTGACATTTCCTACGCCAAAAATTTACATAGCTAAATATTCCGACGCTTGTCGACCGAATTGATGCCATTGATGGTAGATATTTATCATGTCATGAGTCGGAGTCTTGTTCGGAGCTACGTTTCGAGCTTGACATAGCGTTGGTCAGCATTCGTGTCAGACATTCTACCCTTTAGGTTTTCCCAAGTGAAGCTATGACCAAGCCGTTTCAGAGAGATACTTGTGGGGACGGAATTTTAATATGCATCCCCACATGATATATTCTCCATGCAACAGTAGTTCGATATTTATTTATGGATGGAAAGAAGAGAGTGAAGATTTTGTTTCAAAATTTTACTTCTAACCCCTGTTTTTCGTTTGATTTGTTGTCGTCAATGTGAAATATTAGATGCCACACATACTTAGCCTTGATTGGAATGTGTTTCAGGAAAGGCCAGCATGCGCTGTAGTCATGTTGTATGGAGAATTTTATATTACTGAGGTTGTGGTAACTAGTGTTCATTTGTTTTCACTTTCAGCGGAAGCGCTAATGGAAATTGGCCAAGCTTTCTCGCAGCTTGGTGAAATCAAAGATGCCTTGGTAAGCTTCTTAGTTTAATGATGTGCATGGTTCTGAATTGATCAGGATTCAGATGGTAAAACGTTGAGGCTCAAGCGCACCACCAGAGTAGAAGGTGTTGTTGCGCAGTTCTGCTTCCCTTTGTGTTCAAGGTCGATATCGGGGGGTGCGGTGGGGTGGGGTGAGGAGCTATTTGATTTGCTGTAAATATTCTCAACATTGTGTAAGTGAGATCAAAAAGAGAAGATCCACTGTCCACTATATTTTGTTTTGAGCACATCCTAGATTCTCGTTCGTCGTAATGAGTAGAGTGACAGACGCATTCCACTAAATACGACGTTAATTGATAGAAGAGTAACGGAAATAAGAAACCAGCTTTTTCATTCACAGATTGTAATTTTTACCTTGAGCTATTGGATTGTATATTTTGCTTCGTTAATGAGGTGTCACGAAGGATGACTAAGCGTTGTTTAAAAGCATAGTACATACGTAGAGAATGGAGTTGCTCCGCATTTTCAGATGATTGCTCAAGACATTTTGTTTAATTTCTTTAAGTCTGTTGTTTTCCATTTTATCGTCGTGAATTTGTTTTCTAAATGATTAATCCTGGTTATTTTTCCTGTTTACTTATCAAGTTCTCCTGGATATATTTCTTACAACTTAAGGAACGTGTTCAGCGCACGTATTGTTGGTATTTCTTATGCTCGTTTGGTCATGGGTCTCGTGGCCCAAGCCGCACGTAAACTCTCTCCATGTTGCTCTTTTGGTGTCAAAATGAAGAGCGGTTTTGCCGCCCAAAAATCGAACAAAAGGGCGCAAACGATGGGTTTAGTCATCGCTGCGGTTGCCAAATCGCCCAATTTGGCAACATTTCTTATGTTGTGGATGATGGGTGTTTCGTAGTTAGGCTTAAAATGAAAGGTCATGTCAGAGTAAACCACAAAGTCAACGTTATGTGTATTTAGTAGTTGTTAAGTTGGTCATTGCGCAGTCAAGCACTTGCTAATGTGGACAGAGCTACAACTTAGGCTGAAGAGTGTAATTACATTAGGTCACGGGACTAAATGAATAACATTTCAATACCATCTCCAGACGTTCCTGTGTCTCTCAAGAACGCAGGATAAGAATGTTACGTACGGACATGAGTGGTACCATTTCCGAGGCAGAGTTTGCAGTCGTCCCGCACCCCCAACCCCTCCCGACGGACATCCTCGGTATCATTTTGATCACTACTCACCACAGCACATACGTTACATAGATTTTGATATAAACAATGATGAATCTAAATGGGCTCCTAGTAACCCATGCCTCAGTTATTTTAGACAGATCAAATTTTTTTAATCGTGACATTATAATTGTTGTTTTTTAACTGATCAATTTAGTTATTGAAGAAGCAATAACAACAATTACGAAGAATTAGTTTAACGAAGAAGTAGCCATAGGGGGACAAGAAATGTTCAATCATGACCGCGAACAGAAAATATTTTGTTATTTATTTTTGAAAATGCGGATGACCTGCCTGTCCCTCCTACACCTGTGTCCAAGCATGTCCGTTTTCGTCACCAGATTTACCCCTGAAGGCTGTCAATTCCCCTTGCGAACGGTCTCATAATACTTTTGGCCCTGTTTGTTTCCATTTTGTCATCGTTATTTGCTGTATTTTTCTCTCGACTCTGTGGCGTAGCAACAAGCATTTCAGCACCACTGTATGTTTGTTGGAGCGACATTACTCTCAACATAATTTTGAACGTACCCTTTAGAAACACACTGATTTATCGTTGTGGCTAACATTAAGTTTTGTCCCTCTTTTGCCTCCCCCACTCAAAAAAAATTTATCAAAAATCTCCAGTTAAGATGTTTTAGGGCTTAGTTTTAGAACGCCTGGTCTCTATTTAATTCTAAACGTGCGGAAGCACAATCTTAGGGAGCCTATCCCCAACCTCAACTTGATGTTGCTAAGCACGGTAACCAAGTGACACTTGCACTATTTTGTAAACGTTCCTACCTCCTACCTCTTCCTTGGAGGCCCAAGACCGAGGTTCGTGAAAGGAGCATGGCATATTTTTGTGGTATGGAAGGAGTTGATACTTAAGTTAAGAAGACATTCGCAACGGTTGTTTTAATTCACGTCGGCAAGTTTTTTTCGCTTCGTGAACAAAATTGTAGAAGTTAAGTACCACGAAAATATTTCTTGCCTCAATTGCAGGCTCCTAAGTATTTGCCGAATTAGTTGTGATTTGCGTCGGCATTTTATTATCTATAACTGCCGGTATTTATTTGTCTTAGCAAAGTTTTACCAAAGCTCTTTTTGTCAAATAGCGAGGGCTGCAAATGTTTAGTTTATCACTGAAATTTTAAGGGAGTATCCTATCAGCTCCTATCAGCTCCTAAAGTTCCAAAACGAAAATTTCTGCAATGATTAAATCAGAGGCCAAAATGCCAATAAATTTATCTGCAATGGCGACAATTGCTTGTGAAATAAGTTTCATTTAGCAATCCATAGAGTTTTAGTTTACGAAGCGTTCCTAGGTGACGACTCTTGGGTGTGTAGCATTTGCAGAAAGGAGTCACATAGTTGTTGATATAGAGATGGAAACTTGAGAATGTGTGATAAAGGTTGTTTATAATTAAAAAGGTGTCAACTCTCAATGTTCTCGTTTTTATTTATTGATATCTTGCTTTATTTAGGAACACCGAGCCAAACAAAACTTTCTGGATCCGCTGTATCACTTGCAAAACAAAGACCTTAAAGAAATATTGGTAAGTTTACAAAAGACTTGAACTTGTTTGCCTTCTCTTTGACGTGTATTTGTTAGCCGTCACTACAATGTCATGACAGCCTTCTACCTGATTGATCTTTTTAGTTTAATTTCTTTGATGTAGCGTTGTTAGCCATAATCTGACGTATTCTTGTTAGCCCTCTTTCTGGTGCAGTCTCGTTAGCCCTCTTTCTGGTGCAGTCTCGTTAGCTCTCTTTCTGGTGCAGTCTCGTTAGCCGTCTTTCTGGTGCAGTCTCGTTAGCCGTCTTTCTGGTGCAGTCTCGCTATCCTTCTCCCCTTTGTATTCTTGCGAGCCTATTATGCGACTTAGGAGTTGTCATTCTTCTGAGTATTGTAGTCTTGTTATGCTTCTGTCTAACTAAATTCTGGCTTCATTCTTTCTGATGTAATTTGGTTAACCTTTTCTCTGTAGTCTCTTGTTGGCAGTCTTTCTCTTGGTAATCTCTGCGTAGTATCCTCTGTGTAGTTAACATTACATAACGCAAGACTACAACCGCCCTCTTTTCGGACTTCTTTCAAACCTCTTTCTGACTTAGATTCTCTGTCACATTCTTTTCTTTTCTTTGTGTATTACGTGACACTCATGAGCCAGTTGCTCCCAGGCCCTCCTTCCCAGGTCCTTTTACATATTTTTCTTATATACGTCCATTCAACTGATTATAATAGCATTTCTAATATTTCTTGTATCCAGGTCACCATTCCCCTCTTGCTTGAATCCTCGTCGTAAATGCATTATTTGCATGTGGACTAAAAGGATTACATTTCATTTTTCGGTTCTTTTAGAGTATTCCCTGACTTTCACTTTTCATATATCTATGAACGTGAAGAAAGGTCTATGTTCGTCTTTGTTTTGTACAGTTGACTCAATTACTTTTTGCAGCCATTTCTACTGATTCTAGCGACCAATCAATCGATGCTATTTTTTAAGCTGGAGTTCTAAAAAGCTGATTTGCAGAAAATGGGGAATAGTCTGAGGAAAATAGCTAGAACTGTAGACATGAAAGAAATGCTGTTGACCACTGATGAAACATTTTTTGCACTTTACTAATATAGCAAGCAACGCTATTTACAAGAATGGATTTAAGAGATTGTAACCTAACTTCTGATTTGTTGACTACACTGGGCAACCTACTTCTTTTTAAGGGTAAATATCTCTGGAATGTGATAGAGTTTTTGTGTGGCCAGGGCCGAAAACTTAAAATCGGAATTCGTGGAGTAGGCAGGGTAATCTTCGTCCCGTGGGCCAATTCTTCTTCACTAAGCGCTTCATTGTGGCCCATGGGTTATTTGCATAATTGTATAAAGTATGATCAGCCGAATATTATGACGATGTCGGTTTGGCTAGTGAACATTATAAGGTAAAATCATTAACTAGTTCTCCAATTACTCGATCTGATAAAGCGATGGCTGTGCTTGTGCAAGAGTGAGTTCAGCGGCCCCAGACTTTGCATGCACCAGAATCCTGTTAACTCTTTGATTCTTTGACGGAGAGACCTCACAGAGACAGTAACACAATCTGTTTCTCTCCAGGTTCTTCCTGTAAGAGAATAATAGGCCTCTGTTAATTCCGAGGCCATACTTTCCTAATCATCTGCCGTTCGAACCACACAATCTTTACGTGATGAAATACCAGTGTGTTCAGTATGAAGCTAACGATCACAAAATTTTGGCAAGCGACTTTCTGGCAACTTCTGACATGTCTGGTCACTAGAAAAGGGTTGCCAACATCTGCTGTAGAGCACGACAACATCATCTGACAGTTATAGCAATCGACTGTCCAATAAAAAGCGCAACATTGGATAAGTGTCACGAATTTTGCTGTTTCTTATGGATGGGTTTATGATAACTCATGGATCAAAGCTAGTGACGTTTTTGCTTGTGATATGCCGGCCAACAGCAAGAAACGTCCTCTCTAATTGACCATAAGCCAAGCTTAACTGTATTGACTTCAAACTCTTTGTTCAACGTCCAGACCATAATAAACGATCGCTTAGTTAAACCTTTTAATCCTTCCCGAACATTGCAATCAGTAACACAATGATTCAAGGTAAAAGCCTAGTTTCTTCGGGGCCCCATATTCGAGGCACCAATTCATTAGTCAATACAATCATTACCGATTATTCTATCAGTACCATAGGGACCTATGGACAGACATGAAGTCGATATATTGTTGTCGACAATCTAAACAGCACTGTATCTGTTGATAATCATTTTTATTTCCCTCGCTTATAGCATCATCGAAAGAAGCTGGAAGGGAGAAGACTAGATTATGATTACAAGAAGAAGAAGGGTGAGAAAGGTAAGGCACTAGCAGTTTATTGATAAATGATGCATAAATGGTTTGCGAAAGCAATAGCTTATGCTTTGAAGCACTTATTTATGAAGCAATTACTCGATTACTGCCCAGAGTTGTAATGCCAGTCAAGGAGATTTCGATAAGAAGACACTCAAAGCCACGTGACTGTCGTATCGAAAGGATAATAAGGACAAATCTGGTGAAATTTGTATCGCTAGCCATTTGTCTTTTCACGGTCGTTTTGAAACTTCGCAACGTATTCAACTTTACCAGAGAATAGAGTTCCTGTCATTTGGAAGAGCCGAGAGACACAAATCAAGACCTTAGCCAAATACGTTTTAAGTTGTTGGCTTAGCTTTTGTTGTAAGGTTGTGACTTTTAAAGCTAAATTAAATATTACCTGCTTCAAAATAGGAATGTTTAGAGACAGATGTAGCTTGACGTAGTTCTAAGAACAACTGACTTCTTACCAAAGTGTTTTGAGTTGCGGAGGTTTGAGTCACGGCCCTGCTGTAGTCATATTGGGCAAGATATCGACACTAACCTGCATCACTATCCAATAGTTTCAGTAGGGAATATGAGTATTGAAAGCACAAGTAGGCGCTAGTTGTGGCTGCTCTGTGTCAGCACTCCAGAGTAAGTGGATCGGCAAAAATCATAAGGAACATGTCTGAGCATTAGGTTAAGTATCGTTTAGAAAGCGCCTTTGACTGAGCCTACCACAAAAATGCGTATAGATAAATGAAGTTTTATGCTACAGTTAAGTTAGGTAGGGGATCAAATCGTATCTTTTTTATACGGTGCAATAGGATATGACCCTGTCGAAATGCCGTTTTGAAAAACTCGGATCAATAACGGTTGCCGGTGTGGTATTATTGACAGAATATTTAAGAAGGGGGTGTCGTAGACATAGAAACAACAGGAAGGGGTAAATGATGACCCTGTAATCATTACTACCTACTGAGGTGTATTCGGAATTCTTTTTCGTGCCCGTACCCATCATTTCAACTCATGAGAAAACAGAGAAGTGGCGAAGGAGACCGTTTGAATAACTGTGCCAGCGTCAACTATTGTCAACAGCACCAGTTTAGTGTTCTTGCTTCTTGGATTCACTGCTGTGACCGTTTATAGCTCAGTGGCGTATCTTAGGATCATCAGTAACTAGAAGCACCTGTTTTCAGTGGGGCGTGCGGTGAATCTCAGTACCGGTTGAGCAACGTTGGTTTATAGGGGCAGCTGCTCTTATACATCTCAGTTGTAGATTTTAGTCAGTATCTAGTACTTCACATTAAGTATGTATAAGGAGGTTCATTGCAGTACCTTGTAAAAGGAAGTTATCGGGAAAAAAGAGCTCAGTTACAAAGATGGGGGGAGAGGGGATTCAGAGGGTGGTGTTATAAATAGTCTAGAACTTTTCACGAAGACTTCTTTATAAAGAATAGAGATAAATTGTAACCTCGCGAGTTAAAAAGATATCTCAGAACATTGATAGTGTTAAGGAAACGTATCAAGTATTAGCGTCACCCGGTCGTAGGATTTAAATCGTCCTCAAAGTACGGTTTCAAGAGGTCACATGGACATAACTTGACATGCTTACTGGGAGAGAGGGAGGTCAACTAACGAGATATGGGATGAGCAAGGAGATTTTTGCCACGCACATATTCGTCACACGATATTTGAATACTGTACTTGACAAGTAAATAATGCCCCACTGATTGCTGTTTTTAACAAATTTTTGTCAAGTTGATTGAATCATAGGATATGCTACACGTCTTATTAAGATAAACATATCTGGCATAGATTCTTTTATTTAATAATCCATAGTGCGTGCTACTGTTCTATTCTATCCTCTATGATACTAAATTATTTTGTCCTTTACTCCACTGACTTGTAATATACTGTAATGTACAATATTATACGAGATCAAACAGTACTATATTATACTACACTATCCTATACTATGCTATGCTATACTACACTATACTATACTACACTATGCTATACTATACTATACTATACTATACTATACTACACTATACTATAGTATACGATGCTATACTATATGA
>JAAAKL020001450.1:0-30927 GCA_010016065.2 Carybdea cf. marsupialis auct. non (Linnaeus, 1758) | reverse complement strand
GGCGGTGCCGCGCGCCCGGGTGACGCCGCCTTCGGCGCCGCCGCCTTCGGTGCCGGACATGGCGACGAATAGGAACAGCGACAATCCGGCATCGCGCCAGCGGAGCTCCAGCAGATCGCCGCTCACCAGCTCGTCGGGCGCGACCTGAAGATCGATGGCGTAGTCGCCGGGGTTGAGCGCCAGCGGCGCGCCTGAGGCCGGAGCTAGCGGCAGGCGCTCTCGCTCGAGCACCGTCGCGACGCGTAGCTCGTCGGCCCACGAGCCAGGAGCTCTGGCCAGCGCCAGGGCTGACGACAGATCGGCGGCAGCATAGAGGTTCGGCAACTCGAACCGGTGCCGCGTCGCTCGCCCGGCGACCCGCACGATCCAGCAGCGACGGCCGCCATTGCGGAAGAAGGCCTCGACCGTCGGTCCGAGGTGAGCGTAGCGCAGGCGCCCCGCCTCCCGGTCCCAGGCCAGCGGCAGGTCGGCACCGAAGATCTCGCGGAAGCGGTCGAGGTCCTCCACCGGCACCGGCACGTCGATCGGTCCGGCAGCGGCAAAGCCGACCAAGGCGGCGATGTCCATCCGCGGCAAGACCTCGCTCGGTCGTTCCGGCTCGGTGAGGAAGAAGACTCCCGGCAGCTGGGCGTTCGATGCCATGCCCTGGCTCTCCTAGGCGACGTCGATCCGCTCGGCGCAGAGCACGAGCTCCTCCACCGCGACCTCGGTTGCGGTGCCGCTGAGCGTCGGTCCGGTGTATTTCATCGGGCGGGCGGCGGTCAGCTTCCACTCCTGGGCGATCGTGTTGCGGTCTTCGCTCATCAGCTTGATATTCACCGTCTTAAGCTGATCCTGGGATCCGTTGCGCACCTCGTTGAGCCAGTTGTAGAGGTCCAGAGCGCCGATCAGCCCGCGCTTCAGCGTCACGTCCGGCACTTTGTACAGGCCGGTGATCTTGATCGGAGCGTTTTCCAGGAAGTTGCCGGCGCGGTATTCCTGAACGCCGATTTCGAGCCCGAGCCCGGCGACCTCGGAGAAGCCAGCCTGAAAGCTGTTTTCGTCCAGGCCATCCCAGGCCACGCGATAGTTGAATTGCGAGTAGGGTCGCTCTCTTTCTGTAGCCATTTCGAGGCCTCCTCAGATCTCGGGTTCGCTAGGCGCTATCGGCGGTCTTCTGACCGATACGGAAGATGACGAACTCGGCGGGCCTCAAGGGCGCGACGCCGATCAGACAGATCAGGCGGCCGTTGTCGAGATCGTTTTGAGTCATCGTCGAGCGGTCGCAGCGGACGAAGAACGCCTGCTCTGGCTTGCTGCCCAGCAGGTGGTTCGATTTCCACTCGTTGAACAGGAAATCTTCGATGGTGCGGCGGACATTGGCCCACAACAGCTCGCCGTTGTTCTCGAACACCGCGAACTGCGTGCCTTTTTCGATCGAACGCTCGAGAAAAGCGAAATAGCGTCGGACGTTCAAGTACTTCCACTCGGGGTCTGAGGTGGTCGTGCGCGCTCCCCAGACGCGGTAGCCGCGGCCCTCGAAGAAACGCAGGCAGTTGATGCCCAGCGGATTGAGCGACTCCTGCTGGGCCTTGTTGAGCAGCAGCTCGAAGCCGACCGCCAGCCGCACGACCTCATTGGCCGGCGCTTTGTGCACCCCCCGTTCGATGTCGTTGCGGGCGTAGATGCCGGAGACGAAGCCGCTGGGAGGCTGCAAGATCTCACGCTCGGTCACCCGATCGAAGATCCGCACCCAGGGGTAATAGAGCGCCGCGCGGGTGCTGTCGATGCCGCCGCGCAGCGCCCGCACGTCGCTCAGGACCTGACCCTCGATCGAGTCGAGGACCGCGACGCGATAACGCATCCGCTCGCAGTGACTGACCAACAGGCGCATGATCGGGTCGGCGTGGTCGCCAGAGCCGCCAGCGGCGGCGAAATCACGGGTCGACCCGGGAGCGGCGACGATCGAGATGTCCTCGAGATCTTCGAAGGCCTGAAGGCCACTCTTGCGGCCGTCGTCGCCGCCGTCGTCGCCCTCGTAGTGGCCGGCGGTCGGTTGCTCACCATCGTTGCCGCCGGTGAGCTCGAGGCGAAAGGTCCGCATGGCGTCGCTCGAATCGTCGACCGCCAGGCTCTCCAGGATGGTGCCGTTATCCGCCATGTTGTCCAGTTCCAGGAGATCGGACGCGATCACCGAGCCGTTGGCCGAGGGTGTCTCGAAGACCAACGGGTTGTGCAGCTCGAGGCTGCGACGAAATGGGGGATCGCCGAAATAGTTGGCCAGCGAGCGCGGATGATCGGGGTGGAAGGAGAGGTCCTCCCACGCGTTCTCGTCGCCAAAGCGGCCTAGCGGGCTGGTCAGGAGGCTCACCGTCAGCACTCTGACCTCGTTGACGTCCTCGAGGCTCGTGGGCGTGGCGGCGGGCTCGCCGGGGTCGTCCTGGCGCAGCCGATAACTGTCGCGCAGGATGGTGTCGTCGAAGAAGCGTTCGATCCAGTAGACCGCGAAGGGATCGGCCGGCGCGGCTCGGGCGACGACGGTGTCGAAGTTGTTGACGCCACGCAAGACCGGGATCGCGTCGGTGCTCAGGACGTCGCTCGGATCGAGGGGGGCAGCGCCGAGCACGTCCTCGCCGACCCGAAAGACGAACGAAGCAGTGAAGTTGCCGCACTGTCCAGGGTAGCGAGCGCGCAGGGAGAAGCCGGGTGGCGTGCCGGTCGAGTCAAAGCGGGCGACGCCGTCGGTCCAGCGGCCGGACACCAGCGCCGGCTCGCCGTTCTCGGTCTCCTGCTCGTTGAACACCCGGGCGACGTAGAGGCGACGTCCCCCCTCCTCGAAGTAGGCGCGAACGGCCTGGGCCAGATCGTTGTGGGTGCGTTGGCTCAGGTCGACGAATTCCAGTTGATCGAGCCCACCGTAGATGCGTTCGAAGTCGGAGAAACTGGTCAGCAGCTCCGGCTCGCCGAGCACCGGGCCGAAGCAGGTGGGCCCGACGAACCCGGTGGTGCTAGTGCTGACTCCTTCGATGGCCTTCTGGCGGAAGCTGACTTCTTCGACGAAGACTCCCGGCGCGAGGTACTCAGGCATGGCTCGTTCTCCTTTCGAATTAGGGGGAGGAGTCTCCCGGGCGGATCAGCAACTTCGATGAGTCCCGCGAGCGAACCACCAGCGGTTCGCGGTAAGCGAGCTCGCCGGTCCAGTCGGGCTCGGCGACGCCGCCAGCGACGGGCGGCGCGGACAAGATCTCAGCGGGCTCCTGCTGCAGGAGACTCAGATAGTTCGGCAGTGGCGTGCCGGCCATCGGTTCGTGGAGCGCCGGGCTATAGGACATCTCGACGGTCGCTGGCCAGGTGGACTCCCCGAGTCGACGAGGTCCGGTGCCGGCGGGGGAGCCGCCGAGCAGCTCTTCCGGTGGCGGGTAGCGAACGAAAACCGCGAAGCGGCCTTGGGCATCCGCCAGGCCGTAGAAGACGTGACCGCCGACCGCGACGCGCGCCAGGGCATGCCGGGCCGGCGTCCCGGTGGTGACGTCCTCGAGCTCGCCGCGGACCACACCCAGCCAGGTCGGAGTCGAGCGTGTCGGAGTCGAGAACAGCAGGAAACCCGGAGACGCCTCAGCGTCCGGGCTCGACAGGGGCGGTGATAGGAAAGTTCCGGGATCTGTGAGGGGCAGATCGACCCGGAAAGCGGCGCTCAGGTAGCGTTGTTCGAGGTCGTCGATCTGAATCACGAAGCCGCGGGTCGCGGGTGGGCTGGACGGGTTCGCAAACGTCTCAGTGGCGGCTGCGGGCGGGTACTCGTGAGCCCGCAGTCCGGGCAATCCGTGAAGCGCGTAGACGTCGGACGCAGTCCGGAAGCCCTCGACCCGTGGCCCGACGCCCGACTCCGGCCACGCGGTGAGCGTCAAGCCGACGCGGATCTGATCGTCGAGCACCGGATCCCAACAGCGCACGCCGAAAGGGGCGACGGCTCGTATCGTCTCGAGCCCACGGATCATCGTTGACTCCTCACGCTGACTCCAGAACGCCGACCTGCTGGTGCCGTTCCCTGACTTCGCCGAGCCCGGTGGCATAGACTGTCTCCTGCGAGTCGATCGAGAGGACTCGGGTCAGGTAGGGCACGGAGAGCTGGTAGACGGAGGTGTCGAGAGCCTCCCAGATGCGCATCAGATCTTCGGTCCGGAGATCGGCGACGGCGATCTCGAGCGTCTCGTTGCTGCCAAAGGTGCCGGCGGAAGCGGCGTTCAGGAGTCCGGTCGGCAGCAAGGCGTAGTCCTCGAGGGTGCGCATCATCCAGCCGGCGATGGCCAGCTGCAATGAAGGGCGCTGGCCCCACGCGGTCAGGAGGAAATGCAGCTCCAACGGCAGCCGCGATTGCCGCCGCCGGCCGTCGTTGCCGATCGGTCCCGCCGGCGTCCTGTTCGTGCCGTGGGGAAAGATTCGGTAGACGAAAAGCGAGACGCCGTTGCTGATCGGGTTGGCGAAATCGCGGGAGGTAAAGACGCGAAAATCGAGGGTGTTGTTGAAATCCTCTTCGCGATAGCTCGAACGCAGCAGGGAGATCACCGCCTCGGCAGCCGCGTGGATACCTCGGAAATCAGCCAACGGTCTCCTCCTGACCGGATGACTGCGCGAGGAAGCGCTGGATCTCCTCGACCTTCAGCTTGTTGAGGTTGTAGTGGGCACGGCCATCGGCGCGGACCGTCTTGTTCAGGAATCCGCGCTCGACGAGATCGTTCGTGGCGGCTCGGATGAGGTCCGTATATCGGGCAAGGTCACGCTCCATAAGCCACCAGGAAGCCAGGCCTTCGAAAGTGTCCTGGCGCTCCGGCTCCTCGATGAGGTGCGCGGCGATATCGCAACTGATCGCCCGAATCTGGTCGGCTGGGTGTTTCGAGGAATGGTGGGTCACGACCACCTTGAAGTGCAGGTTCTATGCCGGGCAACGCCGCCCAAAACTCGGCATCTCTGGGCCGCTGGTGGGAAGAGAATTGCCTACGGAATCACTCGGCGAAACCGTGGGTTCGCGCCAGAGGTGCTTCTCGAGGGGTGAAGATCTCTTCCTAGACACAGCGACTCTTTTTCCTACTTGGGTTGGCTCGTCCGGCAACTCGACCTGATCTTGCCGACGTCACCGAGGTCTGCTGTCCGAGCTTTAGCGGACCTGAAGGGAGCCGGCGAACAGGAGCCGACTATGGCCGAGCCGAGCCTGGCCACGGAGAGGCTCTCCGGGGCTGTCGGCTACAATGGAAGCGTGGAACGTTTCTTCAACGTCGCTGGCATGTGTCGGCCTGATAAGCATTACATGGTCGAGCCCGGGGGCCGGCTCGTCAAGCTCCGGCCACTGATCGACCGGGAAGGCTGGTTCGTGGTCCACGCGCCTCGGCAGAGCGGCAAGACGACGACCACGCGGCTTGCCGCCGAAGCGTTGACTGCCGAGGGTAGCTACGCCGCCGTCCTCGCCAGTTGCAAGCCTGGCAGTACCGCTGGCGACGACGTCGAACGCGGTGTTGAGGCCGTCGTCCATTCCCTGGACTTGGAGTGTCGGGACCAACTGCCTACGGAGCTTCGCCCGCCAGCACCGAGGGAGGTCGCGGACGTCACCGCGGCGGTTCGGCTGAGGCGGTACCTACAACTCTGGTGCGAACGCTGCCCGCGTCCGGTCGTCCTCTTCTTGGACGAAATCGACGCTCTGGTCGGCAACACGCTGCTTTCGATCCTCGACCAGCTCCACGCTGCCTATCCCAGTCGACCGGCCGGGGCTCCCCACGCTCTGGCATTGATTGGCCTCCGGTACGTCCGCGACTACCGTGTGGAGCGCGATGGCGGGCGAAACATCGGAAGCTCGTCGCCCTTCAACATCAAAAGCCACTCCCTGACCTTGCGCAACTTCACCACAGAAGAGGTCAGCACGCTTTATGGTCAGCACACCGCCGAGACCGGACAGGCCTTTTCCGAAAAAGCTCGAGCTCGGGCCTGGGAGCTCACCCGCGGCCAGCCGTGGCTGGTCAACGCAATGGCGGCGGTTCTCGTCGACGAGCTTGTCCTCGACCGGTCCGAGACCATCGACACTGCCGACATCGAGGTGGCGAAGGAAGTCCTGATTCGCCGCCGCGACACGCATCTGGACTCTCTCATCGAGCGTTTGAGGGAAGAGCGCGTCCGCACCGTCATCGAGCCACTCCTGACCGGCGACCACCCGGAGGAGGAGGTCTTCAACGACGACGTGGTCTTCGTTGAGGACTTGGGACTCATCGCCCCGGGTGGCGGGGCGCTGGAAATTGCCAATCCGATTTATCGCGAGATCATCCCGCGCTCCCTGACTGCCGCCAACGAGCGATTCATCCCGCTACGCCGTTCGGCCTATATTGCTGAAGACGGAAGCCTTCTCTGGAACGACCTGCTGGACGGCTTCATGACCTATTGGCAGGCGAACGCTGAGTGGATGCTGAACCGTCAGCCCTACTCGGAGGCAGCGTCGCAGTTAGTGTTGTCGGCATGGCTGCACCGGATCGTCAACGGCGGCGCTGAGATCGAAACGCGGCCCGCTGGCGTCGCGGCGATCGATCGCGAGTACGCCGTCGGCAGCGGGCGCGTCGATCTCTTGGTGCGTTGGCCGTTGCCTGTGGACACTGGCGGCGGCGTTCAACGCTTCGCTGCTGAGATCAAGGTCCGTCGCGACAAGGATGGCGATCTCCAAGACGATGGCCTCGAACAACTGAGCGAGTATCTCGACCGCCTCGGTCTCGACGAAGGCACCCTCATCCTTTTCGATCAGCGAATCGACGCGCCACCCATCACCGAACGCTGTTCCCGCCATGAGCAGACGTACGGCGGACGCCGGATTATGATCCTCCGCCTTTGAAGGCACCTACTACCTGTCCGAAGGGCAACGGAAACATCCTCCCCACTAGGTGAGTGGTACTTTTTTTGCCGCGACGGGGGCCGCGTCGGTTGTGCGGACGTCCGCATTCGGCCAATCACCATTCGGTTGTCGGAGCTTTAGCGGAGAACAAGGAGCAGGCTTGCCCTAGGGCGTTGGTCCAATGGCTTCGCGGGGCAAGTCAGCGGGCTTGGACGCCTGTCCAAGGACTGTGGCAAGCCTCACCAAACTCGGAAGCCGAGCCGACGGCTCGGCTTCCGGAGTCTACGGGTCAGCTACGGAACGTTGTTGGTCCAGGCCGAGAAGTCGCCGGACTCGAAGCCGTCTGCGAAGATCGGATCGACCTTGACGCTGCCGACACACAGCTGGACGTTGTCGACGCCAGCTTCGACCAGATCACCGCTGGCCGTGCCGTCCGTGGCACGCACCCGCAGCTGAATGTCGGCCGGTGCGTTTTCGATCTGCGTCCAGATGGTGTCCCAGATCGCGTTGTTGGTCACGTCACCGATCTCGATCATGGTGGCGATCACGTTGCCGACGCCATCCAGGATCTCGATCGAGAAACCGTCTTCCTCGTCGTCGGCCGGATCGCGCTGACCGTGGAAGTAGTCGATGAACACCGTCAGCTCGTTTCCGGCGCCGACGTTGATCAGCGGCGAGAGGGTCTCGCAGGTGCCGCCGTCGACGTCGTCGGTGCCGACGCCGCCGTCGTTGTTCTGGGTGAACCAGGCAAAGTCGCCGGTCGACGCGCCGTCGGGTTGGGTGATGACACCGCCGTCGATCACCAGGTCCGGCGTGCCGCGAATGAAGGTGCCGGTGGTGCAGGTGCTGGCGGCACTGTCGGTCCAGCCGCCGTCGTCGGCCTCATAGTCGGCGAGCTCGATCGACATCAGACACACCGGCTGGACGTTGACCGTGATCGAGTCTTCGACCAGATTGGTGTCGGAGTCGGCCGCTGACGCGGTGATCAGATGTTCGCCCAGGCTGAGGGTCGAGATGTCGAAGGAACCGCCGGTGCCGATCATGCCGTCGATCGACGATGTCCACACCAGGCTGCCGGAGAGATCGCCGTCTTCCGGATCGGCGGCGGTGCCCGCGAAGTTGATCGATTCGCCTTCGTCGAAGGTCGAGTCGTCGTCCGGGGAGGTGATCGCCACCGCCGGCACGCCGATGCCGAAATCGGAGTCGGAAATGTCGAAGAAGATGCTGCTCGCGCACCGCACCTGGACCCGAGCCGCGAAGTTCGCCTCGTTCGGCAGAGTGACGTTCTCGGTGCCGTCGTTAGCGGTGCCGGTGGCCAGAGTGTTCGGATAGGTCAGGCCGCCGTCGGAGGACAAGAAAATGTCCACCGTGGCACAGCTGATCGGTGCCTGGTCGGTGTTCGCCACATCCCAGGTGACGTCCACCTGACTGCCCTGGCCGACGCTATCGCCGCCATTGGGCGTCGCCACCTGAAACGGACCGGCGGTATCCACGACCTCGACGGTGGTGGCGTCGTCGTTGACGCCGCCGCCGCCGGAGCGGTTGTCGCGCCCGGTCAAGCGGAAATTCATCGTGCGAGCGTAGGTCGGCAACAGCTCACCGATCGCCAGGGTGCCGGCGGCCAGATCCGCGATCCGCGGAAAAGTCCGGCACGGGGATTCGGTCGGCAGCCAGGCGCGAAAGATCGGCGCGTCGCCCACCGGCATGTCCGGCGCTCCGGCCGGCCCTCGGTCGAACTGCTCCCAGCCGTAGGTCAGGGGATCGCCGTCCGGATCCGTGCCGCTGCCGCACAGCTCGAACGGGGTTTCCAGCGGAATGATGTGGGTGGCGCCGGCGTCCACCGTCGGTGGATCGTTGCCGGTCGCCGTCTGCACGGCACAGCCGTTGCCAGCGCCGGTGGTGGAGTAGCCGATGATCTCGTCCAGGCTGATGCCGTGGAAGAAAGGATCACTATTGGGTTGAAGGTTCTGGGCACCGCAGATGCCGGCGTAGGCCTGAATGGTCGAGCCGCTGCCCGGTTCGTAGGCGGTCCCACCGTTGCGATTGCCGCCCGCGCAACTGCCGGCGTCACCGTTGAAGGAGTGGTTGCCGCCCCACTGATGGCCTAGCTCATGGGCGACGAAGTCGACCCAGAAGGGGTCGCCGATGGGCGAGCCGAGGCCGGTCACGCCGCGCGCCTTGTTGGCGGTACAGGGGACCCGCAGCTGGGCGATGCCGCCACCGCCGGTCGAGAACACGTGGCCGACGTCATAGTTCGGGCTGCCGATCACCGCGTCCAAATTGGCTTGATTCTGACCCAGCATGGCGGA
Source organism: Carybdea cf. marsupialis auct. non (Linnaeus, 1758) (assembly GCA_010016065.2). Classification (NCBI taxonomy): domain Eukaryota; kingdom Metazoa; phylum Cnidaria; class Cubozoa; order Carybdeida; family Carybdeidae; genus Carybdea; species Carybdea cf. marsupialis auct. non (Linnaeus, 1758). The sequence goes on along the minus strand of JAAAKL020001450.1, from coordinate 21,774 downwards.
GCCGTTGTTGTTGGTGTAAGGGTCGGTATCCGGATCGGTGTAGACGACCAGGTCGTTGTTGGCGACCAGCACCATGCGAATGGCGGTGTCATTCTCATAAAGCTCGTTGACCCGATTCATGGCGGTGACGATCGCGGCTTGTCCCAACTCCACGGTGCCGCCGTGAAAGATGGTGTATTCGCCGGTGGCCGCGACCGCGGTCCGGTAGGTGCGCAGGATCGAGCCGTTGCCGCCGCCTCGCTTGGCCCGATAGTGCGCGATGTGCTCGGCGGAGTCGCCGCTATGTCCTTCGACGCCGCATTCGAAGGTGCGGTCGCTGAGGTCAGCGTCGCGAGCCCAATAGCTGATGTAGTGGGTGGTGTCGCGGCGGCTATAGGGGTCGATGTAGACCGCGCCTGCGGGCGACAGAATCATGGCGTGAAAACCCACCGGCGTGTGATCGAAACGCACGCTGGCCGCAGGATCGTCGATGCCCTGGCCGCGGTAGGTCTTGATGTTGGGAAATTTGGCCGCCAGCGCCGGTTCCATGACCGGCGACTCGATGACGTGAAACCGACTGAATCCGCCGTCGGGCAGCGGCAGGCTCAGGATCGTCTCGTCGGTGCCCGGAATCCGGGTCATGTCGGTGATGCTCTCGAACGGCGCGGAGGCGAGAAGCGTCTCCAAGGCCGACATGTCGAGGGCGACCGTGCGATAGCTGCGCGGTACGATGTCGCGCTCGGTGACGGATTTCAAGAAGGCTTCGTCGACGTCGCTCCAGAGCGAGCTGGCCTCGCTTTGGGCGAACACCAACGACGGGCTGAGGAAGAAAGTCAGAAGGGCCGCGACAGCAAGGCCGCGAGAGCGGGCGAGCAGGTCTCTCATACTGGCTCCCTGAGTGAGCTGGGGGCGTGCCCAAGGAGCGATCTTGGGGCGTGCCCGAGGGTGAGGGGTCTAGGATCTCGGATCCGGGCGATGATCTGAGATTAGGCTAGCACATTCCCTGGTCCCAACCGATGGTCCGAGCTAGCGTGGGCGCGCGAAATTTTTCGGCCGTCGGCCCAGGAGCGGCGCTTTGACGCTCGCTCGTGCATTCTTCATGGCTCAGAAGAGCTGTTTGAGGCTCAATCACACTTTCCAACCGGGATCGAAAAGGCGATTGAGCCTCAAACGCACTTTCTCAGGGGGTGTCATCACCTGCTTGAGCCTCAAACAGGTGATGCCAGCGGCATCGAAGCCGCGATCGAGGCTCAATCGCACGCTGCCGTCCGCATCGACCGCGCGATCGAGGTCCGATCACGCGACCCCGACGACGGATCGAGCCGGCCCCGAAGAGAGGCAGGGCCGGCTCACGCGTCAATCTCCGGAGCCCTGATCGCCTTCCTCGTCACCTTCCTCGCCACCTTCCTCGGCGGCTTCCTCGGCTCGCCTTTCGGCTTCTTCTCGCACTCGGGCCCACCACTCTTCGATCGCCTGAAGATGCGCTGGCCAATCAACTTTGGCAGCCGGCAAGATATCGACCAGGAGGACACACTTTACCTCTCCAGTGGTGAAGTTGAACCGAACGATTCCAGGCTGCCTGGGATCCGCGAGCAAGCCGTTGACCGTCGCGATTTCCTTGCCGCCGGGGCAGGTCAGGACCATCGGGCTGGGCGGTGTCGCGGCCAGGGCCGCGACGTTGCCGCCGGCAAAAGTCTCATAGTCAACATTCCTGGCGCCTCTGCCTTGTCCTTGACAGTGGACTTCGCCATCGAAGGTGAAGGACCCTGCGGGATCTGCCGTCACCGGATCGGGAACGTGAAGGACCCGGATCGGGACCGGAGGAATGACGATCTTGACCTGTTCTTGGCCGATCTTGACGGTATTGCCTTTCCCTTCGAAAACGAAAAGGAAAGAGCCCTCGACCTCCGGGTCTTTCAGATCACCGGTGAAGCGGACCGTGATCGACGCTCCCGGGGGAACCTGCGGAGTCCGAGTATTCTGAGTCAGGCGATCGATGTTGTCGAGGTTGGCCGTACTCAGATTCAAGGTCATGACTTCGTTCGCGTCGTGACTGACGGTGATCTGGGTCTTGAAGTGGCCGCTGCAGTCGATTTCTGTCGTTTCATTGGCAAGGGTGATCCAATTCATGGTCGTCGCCTCCTAGGTGATGAGCTCGAGTGAAGTCTCGAGGCTTGAAGAATCCGGGAGTCGTTCCCGGTGTCCTCATCCCATGCGACGAGTCGGGAAAGACCGCGCCAAGAAATTTAGAAAGTATGCCGATGCCTAGACATCTGCAAAGGCCTTCTTCTTGACACTTGAGTCAAGATTTGGAGGCCGGAAGCAGATGTCTAGGGGTTGGGTTGGGCCAGGATCTCGTGCCGCAGGATCGAGATCCTGGGGCGCTAGGAATCGGATTCTCGAACTTCGGCCGAAAGCAGCTGAAAGCTCCGCATGCGGTGGTCGTCGATGCCGCTGAAGTAAGAGTCGGTCCGCAAGACGACCTCGGCGACGGAGTCGCCCGGCGCCGGAAGCGAGGCCTCCAGGACATATCGATCTCCGGGTTTAGCGAAGTCGAAACTTTTGGCGAGCTGCCCATCGAGGATCATCTCGATTCGCATCGGGAAGAGCTCGACCCGCGGTGGAATGCGAAGGTTGACGACGACCTCCGCAGGCTGGCCAGGGTTCAGGCGCCGTAGGAGGAAGCCGGACTGGACCGAAGCCCAAGGCGGAGCTTCTAGGACGCGGCGCCTCCGCTGATCCGGCAAGATGCCCCCCAGGAAGCCCATGGTGCGGCGACGATCGAGGCGCGAGAAGTCGATGGACGGATAGACGGCGACGCGAATGAACTCGCTGCGCTGAAATTCGAGCGTTTCCAGATCCGGGGCCGGATTGGTGGCTAGCGACAGCCGTGGATCCAGGGGCGGCAAGCGATCCTCAGGGACTGGAACCCAACCGAGGTGATCGAGCATGTGGATGTAGTGGTGGGCATAGATCGCGTGGCCCTGCCGATTGGGATGGGAGTCGTGATCTAGCTTCGTATTTTCGTCGCGAAAGAAGCTAGTGACGACAAATGGCGTCGCCGGACCCTCTTCGGCATAGAAGCGCTTGTACATCTCGGCGAAGTAGACGGACCGGTGGTTTTTGCCGACCGACACAGAGTTGAGAATCTTGCCGCCGCGCTGGGTCTGCAACTCGGACAGGCGACGCACGGCGCGCATCGCTTGCCGCCATCGATTCCGGGCTTCCGGACTGACGTCGGTGGACAGCGCGGTCTCGCCGAGAAATTTAAAGCGACCTCCTGCCGTCGCCGAGAACGCGCCGGATCCGAGGTGTCGAACTTCCGGGCTAAAGGCGATCGTATTGGTTCCGTGGCCGGTCACTCCATAACCGGAAGTGATGTCGTTCGCGACCGTCAGCACGAGCACGACGTCGGGTTCGTAAGCCGAGAGTCGTGTGCTGAGATAGGTGGCCTCTTGGACCGCGGTCCAACCGCTGATGCCGAGGGCATAGGTTTCGATCGCTTGGCCCGAGGCGGTGATCCCTTGTCCGCGATAGAAAGCCTCGATCTGATCACAGAAGCGGTCCTCCTCCCGGCCGCCATGACCGAAGACGAAAGAGTCTCCGAGGCAGACGATGCGGAAGGTGTCCGGAGCCTTGGGAGCGAAAGGCCGCGAGCTTCGGAAGCCGGCGTTATTGGTGCGGACTTCGGCCTCGGCCAGGGTGGCGACCATGTCCCGTTTGGCGATTCGAGCCACCCGGGGATCCGGAACGACGTCCCAGATGCCCGAAGTGGCGTCGCCGACCTCCTGGGTGATCGCTTGTCGCTCTTCCTCGGTCAGGGTCAACATCACGGCTTGCACCAGCTGATCGTGCAGTGCGCCCTTGAAGATCGGCAGCGCCAGGTAGATCAGCAGCGCAAAAACCCCGAGCAGAAGGAGAAGCGTCAGGATTTTGAAGACGAGGGGTTTCATCAGGAAGCTCGACCATCGACGGCACCTACGGAAGCCCGCGAGTTGAGGCCAATGATAACCAGCAGCAGGGAGGCTGCCGCTCGCGGCTGCGGCCGACTCCTGCCGTTGGCAGAGTCGCCCGCAGTGCGTTTATGCCCGCGCCACCAACAGCCGGACCGACGATCCTAAGATCTTCAGTTCTTTGCCGTCGTCGGCATTGCCCGAGCTCAGCTCGTCGGCCAAGGTCTCCGACGCGATGCGCTCGCGGTGCTCGTCGATCGCTAACAGCAGGGAGTCGGCGTCGGACGCATAGGCGATCCGGATACGGTCGGTGACCTCGAGGTCGAGCTCCTTGCGCAACTGCTGGATGTGGCGCACCAGGTCGCGAGCCAGGCCTTCGCGCTCGAGCTCTGGAGTGACGTCGGCGTCGAGGGCGACGACCAGGCCCTTGTCCTCGGCGATGGCGTAGCCCTCGGTAGCATGACGTTCGATCAGAACTTCGTCTTTCTCCAACTCGAAACGATCGTCGTCGGATTCGACGGTGAAGACCTCACCGCGAGCAAAAGCGGCGGCGACTTCACCGGGATCAGCGGCATTGACCGCGGCAGCGACTCTGCGCATGTCTTTGCCGTACTTGGGGCCCAGAAGTTTGAAATTCGGCTTGACTTCGAGGGTCAGGAACTTGGCGGCATCGTCGCCGACGGTCAGGCCTTTGACGTTGAGCTCATCGACGATGTGATCGCCAAAGCGTTGCACGGCGTGACGCTGGGTGTCGTCTGCGGGCACCACGATCAACTCGGCCAGGGGCTGACGAACCCGCAAGGAGCGAGTCTCGCGCGCGGCCAAGGCCAGGGAGACAATCTTGAGGGTGGCGTCCATCTCGCGTGCCAAAGCTTCGTCGTGCAGCGCCCCGTTGTAGGTCGGGTAGTCGCAATGATGCACGCTCTCCGGCGCGTCCGGATCCGCACCGCGCACCAGGTTCTGATGGATCTCCTCGGTGAGGAAGGGCACGATCGGCGCCAGCACTCGGGATAGGGTGACCAGCACTTCGTACAAGGTCTGAAACGCGGCTTGCTTGTCTTGGTCGTCACCGCTTTTGGCCCGCCAGAAGCGTCGCCGGCAGCGCCGGACGTACCAGGTCGACAGCTCGTTGATGAAGGTCTCGGCCTTGCGGCTCAAGGTCGCCGCGTCGAATTCGGCCAGGCGTTCATTGCCGGTACGCACCAACTCCTGAAGCTTCGACAGCACCCAGCGATCGATGTCCTGGCGCTCGTCGAACGGCACTTTGGGGGCCGCCGGGTCGAACGCGTCGGCGCGCATGTAGGTCACCAAGAAAGCGTAGACGTTCCACCAGGTGTTGAACACTCGGCGTTTGACCGCTTCGGTCATCTTGAAGCCGAAGTTGATGTTTTGAGTCGGATTATGGTGGCAGAACAGCCAGCGCATGGTCTCGACGCCGACTTTCTCGGCCGCTTCTTCAAAACGGATCGAGTTGCCCTTCGACTTGTGCATCTCCTCACCCTTCTCGTCACGCATCAGGGCGTATCCGAGCAGGGTCTTGAACGGCCGCTCGCCTTCCATCATCGTGCTCATGGTCAGCAGCGCGTAGAACCAGTTGCGGAACTGGCCTGGAAAGCTCTCGAGCACCAGATCGGCCGGAAACCAGCGCCGCCAGGCGTCGCGATCCTGGTTGTAGCCCATGGTGGAGTAAGGCACGATGCCGGCGTCGAGCCACGGGTTGCCGACGTCGGGAATGCGCGCAGCTTCGCCGCCGCAGGATTTGCAGGCGATCTTGACGCCGTCGATCCAGGGGCGATGCGGAGTCTGGCCGTCGAACTCGTCCCAGCCGGAGGTCGCTCGTTCCTCGAGCTCTTCACGACCACCGACGACATCAAACTCGCCGCAGTCGCCGCACACCCAGATGGGCAAGGCCAGGCCCCAATAGCGGCGCTTGTTGATCATCCAATCGCCCATGTTGCTCAGCCAGTCGAGCTCGAGCTCGCGGCCGTAGCTCGGCACCCAGCGGATCTGACGGACGACGTCTTTGATCTCGTCGCGCCAGTTCATATTGATGTACCAGGCATCGACGGTGCGGTAGAGCAGCTTGGTCTTGCACCGCCAGCAGTGAGGGTAGCGGTGGCTATAGGATTCGCGCTTGTAGTAGTTGCCATGGGCGCGCAGCTCTTCGATCACCGGATCGGCGACGTCTCCGGCGTAGACGCCGGTGAGCGAACCGTAGCCGTCGACGAAGCGTCCAGCGTCGTCGATCGGCACCAGGCGGGCCAGCCCCTCGGTTTTGCCGAGCTCGAAATCCTCCTTACCGCAGCCCGGGGCGATGTGCACGATGCCGGTCCCTTCCGCGGCCGCCACTTCTTTCCAGGCGATCACCCGATGCTCGTTAGCAACCGTCGTCGTCTCATCGTCACTCCGGGGAGGCAAGTTGGCGGCGGCGTCGCCCCGAAGCGGAGCGCTGGCGGCTTCCAGGTGATCGAAGGGGCCATCGTAGGTGCGGCCGACCAGGGCTTCCCCGGGCAGCTCCTCGAGCACCTCATGGGGGCCTTTTTCTTTGAGGATCTTCTCCAGGTCTTTCGACAGGTAATAGATCGCGTCTCCCTGGCGGACCTTGAGATACGGCAGCTCGGGATGGACTGCGCACGCAACGTTGGCGGGTAGAGTCCAGGGAGTGGTGGTCCAAACCAGCAGATATTCGGGTTCTTCCGTATCCCGTAACCGCAACCGTAGGAACACCGCCGGGTCGACGATCTCTTTGTAGCCCTCGGCCATCTCCTGATCCGAGATGCCGGTACCGCAACGCGGGCACCAGGGCATGGCGTCGAGCCCTTTGAAGATCAGCCCCCGCTCATGACATTTCTTGAGGAACGACCAGATGGTGTAGTTGTTCTCGTCCGACATGGTGAAGTACGAGTCATCCCAATCCATCCAGTAACCGAGTCGAATCGATTGCTCGGTTTGCAGCGCGCTGTAGCGCAGCACCCGCTCCTTGCACTTGTTGATGAAGGTCTCGAGGCCGAGCTCCTCGATGTCCCGTTTGGAGGTGAATCCGAGCTCTTTCTCGACCTCGACCTCGACCCACAGCCCTTGGCAGTCAAAGCCGTTCTGATAGCGCAGCTCGTGTCCCTTCATCGCGTGAAAGCGCTGATAGACGTCTTTAAGCGTTCGCCCCCAAGCGTGGTGGACGCCCATCGGGTTGTTGGCCGTGATCGGGCCATCGACAAAGGACCAGGGCGGCTTACCGGCATTCTTCTCACGCAGCTTGTCGAAAGCCCGGGAGTCGCGCCAGAAATCGAGCATTCGATGCTCGAGCTCGACCGTGTCGAGGGGGGTGCTCACCGGCGCAAAGTCCGCCGCCGGGCGAGGTTGAGTCGTCACTGAATCATCTCTGCTCATCGCTCTGTTCCGCTCCTGGAACCGATACTAAAAAGGCCTCGCCGTCAGACGAGGCCGCGTGGAGACGCTAAATCCACCGATGCCTCGCTCAAGCAGGCAGGGCTATCTCCCGAATAATGACGTCTTTGGGCTGCATTTCGCGCCTAATGATATGAAACCGGCGCTTGCCGTCAAGACACCTGGACTCGCATTGTGCTCAATGCTCCCGAACATGGTCGATCCCAGGTTTTGATGGTAGGCTATCGACCAACTTGAATAGGTGATTCCGTGCTTCGCGCAAAGGCGGAACGAGTTCTGGATAGCTTCGGAAGCAGTTATCGCGATGGAGGCACTCGGAACTGGCAACGCGACCGGGTACCGGACCGCGGCGGCCAGGAAGAAAAATGACGACCATGCTAAGCTCACGTTGCGGATAGGATCTTCGTCGGCATGAATATCATCGAGGAAGGGATAGGCGCTGAGGCGTCGACGGATCGCTCGCAGAGCTTCCGGAGCGGTTTCAAGAGACCGGCGATGCCGGCTCATGACCAGGCTGGAGCCCATTGATGAGGACCGTTCGATTCGGTCGCACCGGAGTGGAAACTTCGACCGTCTGTTTGGGCACCTGGGGGCATGGCGGGTCCAATACGGTCGGCGGCCGGCCGGTGGGCTGGTTCGGCACCGACCAACAAGAAGCGCGCAAGACGCTGATTCAGTCTTATGGGCGGGGCATCACCCATTGGGATACCGCGGACGTCTACGGCGCTGGCCGAGCGGAGCGATTGATCGGCAGCTGCTGGACGGAGGTGCCGCGGGACCAGATTTTCTTGGCGACCAAGGTGGGTTGGGATCCGGGCTCACACAGCCATTACTACCATCCGGAGCAAATCCGCCGTCAGCTCGAGACCTCGCTGCGTAATCTGAAGACCGATCACATCGATCTCTATTACCTCCACCACTGCGATTTCGGGCCTAACGGTGAGTATCTCGACGAGGCGGTCGATCTGCTGAACACTTTTCGCACCGCTGGCCGGATCCGCTTCATCGGCCTTTCGGACTGGAAGTCCGAGGCGATCGTCAAATACGCCAGCCGGGTCAATCCTGACGTCATCCAGTGCTACCGCAACGTGGTCGACGACGCTTATGAGTCGAGCGGCCTGAAGCATTGGGTCGACACCCATGATGTCGGCATCGCTTTTTTCTCACCGCTCAAACACGCCTTGCTCTTGGGCTTGTTCGAAGGGCCGGTCACTTTTGGCGGCGGCGACCATCGCAGTGCCTTGACCGAGTTCCGAGATTTCGGGCTGATCTCCCGCTTGCGCGCCTGTCGCCGCGAGATGGAAAAGCGGTTCGGGGATCATGCCGAACCGGTGCTTTACGGACTGATCGGTGCGCTCCTGGCCGATGCCCCTGCCGGTTGTGTGGTCGTCGGCCAGCGTCATCCCGCACATCTGGCGGCAGCCGCCCAGGTCGGCGAAGCACTGTCCGAGCACGACGCGCGCTGGGTCCGGCAGCTCTATCAGGAGAACGGCAGAATCACCCGCGCCAGTTGGAAGAGCTTCCAGCAGGCCAGGTAGGGTACGGGTCTGTCGGGGATGGAACGCCGGGAACAGGAGCGTCGCTCTCGCCGGGTCCAGGTCCGATTCTGGGAACGCGGCGGCAGCAAACGCTATCGGGGTTATAGCGCCAACATCTCGACCGGCGGGATGTACATCGATACTCATCACCTGATGGCGACAGGCTGCCGGATCCGCCTCGAGGTCGGTTCCGGCACCGAAACGTTCATGACCGAAGCGGTCGTCGCGCGGGTGAACAAGTCGATGCAGACCTTGCGCCCGTCCGGGATGGGGGTGCGCTTCCTGGCCATCGAAGAGCTGGTTCGAGAGTTAATTCCGGAGCTTAGCTCGGTTGCCTCGGAAGAATCTCGTGTCGAGGCGACCGATGTCGGTGAAGTGCCGCTGCCAGCGGGTGCCTACCGACTGTATTTTGCCGATCGTCGCCAGTTTCTCGACGTCTATCGGCGTGACCTTTCGACCGGCGGTCTGTTCATTCCCACCGAGGAGCCCGCGGCTCTGAATGAGGTCATCACCGTCGAGGTCTCCGTGATCGGCGCCTCCTCGCCAGTGCGGCTCGAAGCCCGTGTCGTTCACCGCCTCGATCCGAGCATGCCGGACGGCACCGGCGCCGGTAACCTGATGGCCGGGATGGGGGTCGAGATCCTGAGCTTCGAGAACGTCCTGGCGGCCTTGCGGGCCCTGGCTCTCGAGCTCGAGTCCGAACCTTCCTGAAGCGATGAAAGCCAGCCCGAGAGGGCTGGCTTGCGGGGGTCGACTGCCGGCGCGAGCGCCGAAGCGCGGCGCGGCAGTTAGGTGGAGGAAAGGGGGAAGGGGGGTGGGGTAGGAAATAGGTCCGCGGCACGTTTGCGATGCGGAGTGCAGTCGCGGTGGCCAGAGATGGCCCTGACGAGCCTAACGTGCTCTTGGGTTGCGGATTCAAGCTCGCCGTTCTTCATTGTCGAGTAGGATGCAAGAATGATCTTACAGACCCCATTACGAACTTAAACTTTTGGTTTGGACATGATTGGTTTGGACATGAATATTGCGGCCAGCTGGCGTTTTCTGACCTTCCTACCCGCCTTGTCTTGCGCGATGGCTTGTGGCGCGTCCTCAGATTCGACGCCGACGGCCTCGGCCGAGGAACCGAGAGAACAGCTTCCTCCGGAAGGCGCCTCACCGCCGGCCCTGCCCGACGGGCCCTTTCTTGAAATTCTGGGGGTGGCGCAGGACGCGGGGGTTCCCCAAGCCGCCTGTGCTTCGGCCAACTGCGAAGCCGCACGTCGCGATCCACGGCTCCGGCGCTATGCGACTTCCCTGGTTTTGGTGACGGCCAGCGGCGACACCTTCCTTTTCGAAGCCACTCCGGACCTGCGACCTCAACTCGATCGGGTGATGGAGCTCGGACGCCTGCGCGGTCGCCCGGATCGGGGTCGTCGATGGTTGGACGGAATCTTTCTGACCCATGCCCATATGGGACACTACACCGGTCTGTTGCATTTGGGTTTCGAGGCGGCCCACAGTCAGGAGGTACCGCTCTTCGCCAGCGAAAAGATGATCGCTTTCCTGACTGACAATCAACCCTGGCGTCAGCTGATCGACCTCGGCAACGTGGTGCCGAGGGCTGTTGCTATGGGTGGCGGCGCCCGTCTCGAAGACGGATTTGAGGTTCGCGCCTTGCAGGTTCCGCACCGCGACGAGTTGAGCGATACGGTCGCCTGGCGGATCGAGGGGCCCAATCAAACCGTGCTCTTCCTGCCCGACTGCGATCCCTGGTCCCGGTGGCCGGAGAGGGGTTATGACCTGGCTACGATGCTCGAAGGGGTCGACATCTTCCTGGCCGACGCGACCTTCTATTCCGGCGACGAGCTCCCGGGGCGCGACTTGAGCAAGATCGGCCATCCGTTGGTGCGCGACAGCCTGGAGCTTTTTGCCGACGACGTCGCCAGCGGTCGACTACGGGTGATGTTCATCCACTTCAATCATTCCAACCCCCTGCTGGTGGCTGACAGTCCGGAGGTCGCGTCGGTGCGCGACGCTGGATTCGAGATCGCTGAACGCGGCTTGCGGCTCTCTCTGTGAGGCCGACAGCGTGGCCTCGACGGGCGCAGCAGCCGTTTCAGGCTTCTTCTTCGATCTGACCGGCGCCGTGACGAGCGGCGACGACCGCTGCGACGCACAGGCCGATGACCGCGGCGAAGACCACGATGCCCAACAGCGGTAGGCCCTCGCGGAGGCTGGTCGGTTGGATCAGCGAGCCGAACGCCGTGGCATAGTCGAACGCGGCTTGCGAGACGTCCTCACCGGCTTTCAGGAGGGCCTCTCGAGCTTTTTTGTAGGTGGAGAGCGCGACCAGGAACGAGGAGGCCGGGATCGCGATGACCAGGGTGGCCAGACCACCGGCCAGGCCCCGAAAGGTCAGGGCGCTGGCGGAAAGGGGCTCAAGCGAGGTCGGCGGTTTGACCACGAAGTGAGGTTCCCGGGTGCCGAGGGGGGAGAAGCGCTGCAGCATCAGCAGGCCGGGGATGCCGGCCAAGATCGTGCCCCAGAAAAACCATTGCCAGCCATAGGCATGCTCGGCAAAGCCGGCGATCGGGCCAGCGATGATGCGAGGGATCGCGAACATGCTGGTGAAGAGGGCGTATTGCGTGGCCGAGAAGCGCTTCTGAGTCATGCGCAAGAGCAGCACCGAGAACGCTCCGGTGCCCAGGCCGCTAGTGAACTTCTCGAACGACAGGGCGGCGTACATCACCAGCGTCTGAAACTGATCGGGCGGCTGGTCAGGAGTTGTCGGGAACCCGGCGAGCACCACATAACCGAGATTGGAGAAGATCTGCAATCCACCGAAGAACCAGAGAGCATTGCCCAGCCCCATGACGTTGGTCCATAGCCCACCGATGAAGGTTCCGCCGACGATGCCGATCAGGCCGAGGGTCGCCAGCGAGACCCCGCGATCGAAAGCGGTGAATCCCTTGTCGAAGAGAAAGGGGCGGAGCAGACCCTCAGCGAGGTTGTCCGCGATCTTGTAGAGCAGCACAAAGGCCAGGATTTCGAGCGCCCGATGACGCGCCAGAAAGCCGAGGAAGGGATACCAGATCGCTTCCGTCATCGTTTTCGGGGGCGCATACTGGCGCGGCGGCGGCGGCGCTTTCCAGGTGATCAGCATCATCGGCAGGAAGAGCGCCGCCATCAGCAGGTTGGCCAGCGGCCAGGAGGTGGCGCCGGCCAGCGAGATGCTCAGCCCGCCGGCGACGTACATGGCCGCCCGATAGAACGCAATCCGGGCTCCGACCACCGCCCCTTGTTCTTCTTTGCGCAGAACTTCGACGGTATAAGCGTCGATCGCAATGTCCTGGCTGGCGGCAGTGAAGGCGAGGGCCAAGGTCAGAGCGAGCACCACCCACGGGGTGTCAGGGTGATGCCCGAGCCCGGCCAAGGCTAAAATCAAGACACAGAGGACGATCTGCATCAGAAATGCCCAGCCGCGGCGGCGCGCTAGCCCAAAGGAGTTCAGGACGGGCGGCGAGTAGCGATCCATGAACGGTGCCCAGACCATCTTGTAGGCCCACGGTGCCTGGGCGAGAGTAAAAAGGCCGACGATGCGAATATCGACGCCGACGCTGCGCATCCAATCGGGGATGGCAATCCAGACCAGACCCAGAGGCAAGCCGGAGGCGAAGGACAGCAGGGAGACCGAGGCGGTGCGCCACGAGGCCAGCGCCTGAACGACGCTCTCGCGCATCGACAACTGGCGCGACTCGGTGTCGGTCGCTTCGTCGGTGCGCGATTTTGAGGCGGCAGAGCCCATACTTTTACGGAGTGCCCGCGGCTTCGCTCTCGGTTTCAAAGGCCAACCGAGTCTCTTCAGGCAGCTTCTCAATGGCGGTCACCCGGAGCGGGTTGCCGCCTTGCCAGCTGACCTCGAAGTCCATTTCGATGCGATCACCGACTTCGACGCCGGCCACCAGGGTGACGTCGGCGAGCGGGAACGGCATGCTCATGATGTCCATTCCGACCACCTCACCGTCTTCGTTCTTGAAGCTAGGGATGGCTTCGTGGCGAACCAAGATCTCAGGGCGTCTGTCTTCTGCATCCGGCAGTTGTCGGACCATCGCTCGGACGCTGTACTTCTCCGGTGGTACCGGCGGCTCGCGATCGCAGGCGGCGGCGAGCAAGATCACCGACAGACCACCTACCAGGTGTCGAAGGGTGGGGCTTGTGAACATAGAAAAGGTATGGGCGGTGAAGGAGTCTTCGTCGCCGGCCAAGTTTAGCACTTGGGCAGGCGCCGCTCGTGACTCCTTTCTGGCGGATCGTCATGTGAATTGCAATCTAGCTTTGTTAAAGTGGCTTCCTTGGCGAGGCTCGAGGCCAGTTCGGCTCGGGCGAGTCGCTGCCCACGATCTGACCCGGAGGTCTTCATGTTGGGGATGAGCTCGACTTCCACAGTCACCGCGGTTGACAATCTTTCCGGTGCCGCAATTCTCGACCTTGGAATGCTCGAGAGCCATTGTCGGCTCGAGCAGCGGCTCGGCAAGCCAGTGCTGGACGAGATGTTTGAGATGTTCGAGTTGCACATGCCGCGCAGTTGCGGCCGCATGGAAAAGGCACTGGACGAGGGAGATGCCGCCAAGGTCGGGCAGCTGGCCCACAAACTGAAGTCAGGCGCACGCTGTCTCGGTTTTCTGCGGCTGGGCGAGATCATGGCTGAGCTGGAGCAGGTCGCTCAACGAGGCCAACTCCAGGGAGCCAGACATCGACTGGCGGCAATCGAGGCCGAGCACCAGCGCGCCGTGTCGGCGCTGCAGCGGTTTCTCGCGGCCCGAAGTTCCGGTTCTTGAGCCGGTGATCCCTCACCGTCCCGTCCACAGATCCGAAGCCAGCCTCTGAAAGCGGGGGAAGAGGCCCTCAGCTACGGTCAGACAGCTACGGTCAGGACTCTCGTTTTTGAGCGCGGGAGGTCAGTTGTGGCCAGAAACTATTGTTTCTGAGTGGTGACGCTTTGGTGTGCTAAAGTCTTGACTAAATTATTAGACCGCTTCAATAGCCTCTAGCCACCCATGTGGAGGGAGAAGTGATGAGACGCGCTCGAAAATGGATATTCATCGCCATCATGATCTGGATCACTGGCGGACCCTACCTGGGGCAGGCGAAGGCTGACGACGTCCAGGTCAACAGCTACACCACGGGTGGCCAGCTGCGCCCCTCCGTGGCAGTGGCTGCGAACGGTGACTTCGTGGTCATCTGGGAGAGCCAAGGTTCCGGCGAGACCGATGCGTCGGGTCTCAGTATCCAGGGCCAGCGCTACGCTTCGGCTGGTTCTCGGCTGGGGGGGGAGTTTCAGGTCAACACTTACACCATGGCGGACCAGCAGCGACCCTCGGTGGCGGCGGTCGCAAACGGCGACTTCGTGGTCGTCTGGGAGAGTTTTGGCTCCGGGGGTACGGACGTTTCGGAGAGTAGCATCCAGGGGCAACGCTACGCCTCGGACGGCTCCTCGGTCGGTAGCCAGTTCCAGGTCAACACCTACACGACGAGTCGTCAGTTCTCGGCAGCGGTCGGTCGGGCCGCGAACGGTGATTTTGTGGTGGTGTGGGTAGACTACGGTGCGGGCGGCTACAATGAAAGCCTGATTCAGGCCCAGCGCTATGCCTCGGACGGCTCGGCGATCGGGGAGGAGTTCAGGGTTAATTCCATAGATGGAGCCTTCAATAGCTCGCCCTCCGTGGCGGTGGCGGTCGTCGGCGATTTCGTCGTCGTTTGGGATAGCTATACTCTATACGCAGAGAATGGCAGTATTCAGGGCCAGCGCTACGCCTCGGATGGCACGGCCGCAGGCGCCGAGTTCCAGGTCAACACCTATTTGACGAACTACGTCTACCTGCCTTCGGTGGCGATGGACTCGAACGGTGATTTCGTCGTCGTCTGGGCGGGCCTATACGCGACCGGCCAGGTGGAAACCAGAATCAACGGCCAGCGTTACGCCTCGAATGGAGCTCGGATCGGCGGCGAATTTCAAGCCAATGCCTTCATCCCAAACCGCCGACATTGGCCCGAGGTGGCGATGACCGACTCCGGCGATTTCGTCGTCGTTTGGGAGATCGACGAGGCAGGCGATGACACTTCTGAGCGCAGCATCCAGGCACGGCGCTACCTTTCGGACGGATCTCCGGTCGGCGTCGAGTTCCAGGTCGAGTGCTATACCGCGGACGCTCAGCGACGTCCTTCGGTGGCGGCGGACGCCGCCGGCAATTTTGTCGTGGTCTGGGACAGCAACGGCTCAGGGGGAACCGACTCGAGCGGCACCAGCATCCAGAAGACGCTAGGCGCCTTGATCTTCGCCGACGGTTTTGAGAGCGGCGACACGTCGTCGTGGTCCTCCACCACGACGCCGTAGCTGGGTCTCGCCAGGAGGGGATGTAAGATACCTTCATGGCCTTGAACAATCGTGAGTCGGCGAAGAGGCCTGCGAAGGCTCTGCCACGCAATGACATCACGGACCTTCTGGTCGCCTGGAGCGGTGGCGACCGTCGAGCACTGACGCCGCTCATCGAGAGCATGTATCCGCGGCTGCTGGGGATCGCCGGGACCTATCTCAAAACCGAGCGTGACGATCACACCCTGGATGCGGCTGCGCTGGCCCACGAAGCCTGCCTCCGTCTCGTCCACCAGGAGCGAGTCAGTCGGCAAGATCGAGTGCACTTCCTATCGGTGGCGGCGCGCCTGATGCGCCGCGTGTTGCTAGATCATGCGCGGCGCCACGGCTCGCTCAAACGAGGCTGCGATACGTTCAAAATCTCCCTCGATGAAGCGGCCTCGGTGGGCCGGTCCCGACCTCCTGAATTGATCGATCTCGATTTCGCGTTGCAGGATCTCGAGGCGCGCGACGCCAAGATGGCGGAGCTGGTCGTCATGCGCTACTTCGGCGGGATGAAGAAAGAGGAAGTGGCTCAGGTTCTAGGGGTGTCGACCGCGACGGTCTCACGCCGTTGGCGGACGGCTCGTGCCTGGCTCTATGAGTACCTCGAGGACAACGCGAGGTGAACGGAGACCGCTGGCAAACGGTCAATCAGGTGTTCGAGCAAGCCGTTGAGCTGCCGACGGCGCGGCGGGCGAAGTTTCTCGACCAGGCCTGTCGTGGCGATCGGGAGCTGCGGCTGGCCGTCGAGCGCCGCCTGCGCGCCGATGCTGAGGCCGGAAGCTTCCTGGAAGAGCCTCTGGCGACGCCGGCGGCGCTGATCGCGGCCGGGCCACCGCCGGAACGGATCGGCCCCTATCGCATCCTGCACGAGCTCGGCTGCGGCGGCATGGGAACGGTCTACTCTGCCGAGAGGGACGACGAAGCCTTCCGTCGGCGGGTGGCGATCAAAGTCATCCGGTCGGGCGCTGGAGACCCGGAGATCGCGCGTCGATTGCGCGCGGAGCGTCGCATTCTCGCTTCGCTCGAGCATCCCAACATCGCTCGGATCTACGACGGCGGAGCCTCTCTGGATGGCGCGCCCTATCTGGTCATCGAGCACGTCGAAGGCGAGCCCATCGACCACTATTGCACGACCCGCGAGATGTCGATTCCGCAGCGCGTCACGCTGATGCGCAAGGTCTGTTCGGCGGTCCACTACGCCCATCGCAACCTGGTCGTCCTCCGAGATCTCAAGCCGTCGAATATCCTGGTGACGTCCGATGGTGAACCCAAATTGCTCGATTTCGGCATCGCCAAAGTGCTGGATGCGGAGCGCCTGCCGCCGGGGAGTCTCGAGATCCGACCGCGCCTTGGCAGCAGCTGCTGACGCTGAATTTTGCCAGCCCAGAGCAGATCCGCGGCGAGCCGATTTCGACCTCGACCGATCTCTACTCCCTCGGTGTGCTGCTCTTCCTACTCCTCACCGGCTCCCTGCCGCGGGTTTTGGACGGACTCTCGCCGTGGCAGGCGCAGCAGCGCCTCAGCTCCGAGGAGCCGCCGCTGCCGAGCCGAACGGTCCGCGATCGCCAGGACCGAGAGACCGTTCGCCGGCTGCGCGGCGACCTGGATGCGATCGTGCTCAAGGCTCTGCGCTTCGATCCTGAAACGCGCTACGCGTCCGCCGAGCAGTTCGCGGCGGATCTCGACCGCTACCTCCTTGGGTTGCCGGTGAGCGCCCGTCGCAGGACGCTGCGCTATCGCGTCGGCAAACTGGTGCGGCGCCACCGATGGGCGGTCGCGGTCAGCACCGCGGCTGTGCTCTGTGGTCTGGCATTAGTGGTGTCGTTGGCGACGTCGCGCAACTCTCTGGCGCGCAGCCAGAGCCTGCTCCAGGAGGAACGCGCGACGCTGGATCAGACTCTCGGCTTCTTCCTCGGCATGTTCGAGGACGCCGGCCCCTACGTGGTCGAAGGAGTCAACCTCAGCCTCCACCAGGCGGTCGATAACCACGCTCAGCGCCTCGAGGGCGAGCTGGCGGAGCAGCCACGGGTGCGAGCTGCACTGCTCTCGATGCTGGGCTGGGTTTATCTCGACCTCGGCGTCGTCGAGCGAGCGCTCGAGTTACACCAGGAAGCTCTCGAGCTGCGTCGGCAGCTCGGAGAGGACAGCGTGGAGGTGGCCGAGAGCCTCGACGGAGTGGCGGCCGCCCTG
Organism: Carybdea cf. marsupialis auct. non (Linnaeus, 1758); assembly: GCA_010016065.2. Classification (NCBI taxonomy): domain Eukaryota; kingdom Metazoa; phylum Cnidaria; class Cubozoa; order Carybdeida; family Carybdeidae; genus Carybdea; species Carybdea cf. marsupialis auct. non (Linnaeus, 1758). The sequence goes on along the minus strand of JAAAKL020001450.1, from coordinate 4,312 downwards.
CGCGATGCATGGCGGCTGGACGAAGCGGCCGTTACCAGCGCCGACGCGTTGGAGCTTCATCGTCGCCATGCCGACGCCCATCCGGAGCACCTGCTGCGCTGCCTTAACAATCGGGTCAAGCTGTTGTGCATGCGCGGCGATTGGCAGGGTGCCGACGCGCTGTCGGTGGAAGCCTCACAACTGGGCCGCTCGCGCCATGGCGTCAGTGAGCATGAAGTCTCGCGGGCCGTGTTGCAGCGTGCTCAGGTCCTGGGCGGGCTCGGCGACGTCGATCAGGCGCTGGCGCTCTATCGCGAGGCACTGGCACTTCATCTGCGTCGCTACGGCCCCACTTACCCGCTGCTGGCACCGCTCTACAACAATCTCGGCCAGCCGCCAATTTCTACGATCGCGTCCCACCGTTGACCAACCTGGGGCGCGAGCTGGTCCGTACCGGCGATCTGGCGGGCGCCGAGCAGGCTTTGCGGCAGGCGCTCACGGTGGCCGCGACGGCCCCGGCCTTGGGGCCCGAGCACCAGATCAGTTACTTCGGCCGGCCGGCACTGGTCCTCGGCCAGCTGCTTGCGGACACCGGGCGATGCGGTCGAAGTCCACGAGCTGTTGGCAGCGCGAGTTGAGACCTGGGGACGGGAGTCCGACGGTCGCGTGGTCCAGGATGGTCGCGCGCTCCTGGCCAGATGCTCGGGTGGCGGGCACCCCTGACCTGAACAGCTCTCGTGCCGCGTTGCCGGCGAGGGACGTATCGGATCTTTGCTGATACGAAACGTCGCTCGATTGCGCGTACAGATCAAAACCATAGGCCGGAGGGGCTCTGGCGGATTCCCGATCTTCGAGCTGGTGCTGCACTCGCACGGCACGCCGTGAGGAACTACGGGACATCGGCGGGCTGGGGCTTGAAACCGGCACAGACAAAAGAAGGAGGTCGTGATGAGAAGCATTGAGCTCGATGCCGCTCCATCTCAGGCGGAGTGGCGGAGCTTGTTTCGAGAAGAAGGAGAACGTCATCAAAACACTCACTGCTTTCCTCATGCTGCTGATCCTCATGCCCGCCGGTCTCGACGCCTGGTGGGACGACATCTTCCGGCCTCAGGATCACCCGCCAGGCTGGCCACACGCTGTGCCGCCGAGCGGCGAGCCGGGCCCGAAGGTGATCTATGATCACCGCGTCTTCTTCGCCGCTTACCGGCCAGTGACCGGCCGCGAGCTGTACTGGACGCCCCTCATCTTGGGCGACTACCCCTGGCGGCAGATGCCCAAAGGACACGACGACCTGATTCCGGGTTACGATTCCTCGAATCCGGCGAACTTCGCCCTGCACTGCTGACGATTGTTCTTCACCGCCGATCGGAGGATCGACGGTGTGAGATATCCCCAGGTGCTCAACACGATCGGTCCGGCGCCGGGGGACGTCGTCGCCGACTATTGGGACGACTTGCAACAGAATGGCTCGATCTTCTACAACGTCGAGCAGCTGACCCATTGGGGCGATGAGTTGTGGTTCATCGCCGAAGGGTACTCACCGGTTATCAAGACGTCAGCCGTTATGCCTGGCGCATCTACAACCCTCTCCCCGATCAATGCGTGACGGAAATGGTCGACTTGGAACCGGCCGATCCGGCCCGCGTCCCCTTCGTCCATGAGCTCGCGGCCGCCGGTCTGGGCGTCGCGGTGGCGGTCAGCTACAACAACTTCCCGGTGGTCAGCCCGATGGACGTCGTCCTCTCCTACGGTAACCCGGCGACGTTGGAGGTCCTGGTCCAGGATCGGCAGGCGGCGTCCGACCTGACCTATGAGTCAGTGCGGCAGTTCCTCGACTTCATCTCGATCGATCCCGACCTGAGGAATCGTCTCGAAAGGGTAGACTTGGTCGGCACCTTGGGCCATGCGGTTCTCAAGCGGCCGGACGGCCCAAGCTTCCAGCCGATCGACGTGCTGGAGCTCTTTCCAGCCGGCGGATTCGTTTACTTCAGTGCTTCGAGCCGTACGTTCGGCCGTGAGTTGTGGCGCTCGCAAGGGTCGCTTGGCGACACGATCCAGGTCGTGGACCTCAACCCAGGCCAGTTGGGCAGCAAATCCTTTGATTTTCGCCAGAAGGGTAGCTCCATTTTCTTTCTCGCCGAGCCTCAGGGGGGCGACTTCGCCGACGGCCTCTTCCGATCGAGGATCGCAGATCTGCCCGACGTCGAGCGGCTGGGCGCGATGGACTTCCCGCGCAACCTCACCCTGCTCAGCGACGATCTGTTCTACTTTGCCGGTCACATCTGGGCGGGCGGCACCTTCCTCGGCCAGGAACTGTGGTTGAGCGACGGCACCGCCATCGGGACGATTCCCTGTGCGGATCTCAATCCGGGCGCCGGCGCCTCGGCTCCGAACGACTTCATTCGTTATCTCAACGACGTTGCCTTCAGTGCCTCCGAGGCTATCTTGGGGCGAGAGCTACACATCTTGCCGTATGGCATTTGTCTTGAGATCCATGGTAGCGGTGGTGAAGAGGAAGAGCCGCCGGTGGAAGGCCTGCCGATCGGGCCTTAGCTGCCGACTTCAAGGGGCACGCCTCATGGAGCGGGCGTTAGCTGACGATTGAAGGAGCTACGCCTTGGGCCGGCGTCACTCTCGGCACGGAGTGGACGGTGGGCGCCCCGGCGGGGCGACCACCGAATAGCCAGACAACTAGATGATAGATAGGGTGACTCCCCTTAGGAGGTCGCCGGGGGGCCGGACTCGAGCAACTCTTTGATGCGTTGGCCCATCTTTTCAGGCGTCGAGATCTCGACCACCGCCCCGAGCGCCAGGGCCGCGCGTGGCATGCCGAAGACGATGCAGGACGCTTCGTCCTGACAGAGGGTGTAGGCACCTCGATACTTGAGCGCCGTCATGCCGCGCGCGCCGTCGCGGCCCATGCCGGTCAGAATCGCGCCGATCACCCGCCGGCCAGCGGCCTTGGCGGCGGAATCGAACAGCACGTCGACGGAGGGGACGTGAATCATGCCTTTGGGATAGGCGCTGGTCTCGGCGATCAACTGGCCATTGTGACGTGAGATCTTGAGGTGGGAACCTGCCGGAGCGATGTAGACGGCGTCCGGGCGCAGATGCTCCATCGACCGAGCCTCGGAGACTTGCAGGGGCAAATAAGCATTGAGCCGCTCGGCAAAGGCGTAGGTGAAGCCGACCGGCATGTGCTGCACGATGACGATCGGCACCGAGACCGTATCCCCCAGGTCTTCAAGAATCTTCTGCAGCGTTGGCGGGCCGCCGGTCGAGGCACCGATGACGATCAGGTCGTAGGCCGTGGCCCGAGAATCGTCGAGGATCTCTGGCTCCGCGACCTCCTCCTCGATCACCGGCTCGATCTCCGGAGGAGCGTCGACCGGAGGCGTCCGGTCGGTGACCTGAAAGATTTTCTCGATCAGGACTGCGCGCAGAGCTTCGAAGTCGACCAGCGAGTACTGCTGCTTGTCGATGAAGTCGGTGGCGCCGCGGTGCAGGGCTTCGATGGTCAGCGGCGCTCCCTTGCCACTGTGGGTCGAGAGAATGATCACCGGTGTCGGCCGTCGGATCATGATCCGATCGAGAGCTGCCAGACCGCCCATTCCGGGCATATCGAGATCAAGGGTGATGACGTCGGGCCGCCAGACATCGAGGTGGGTCAGTAACTCCTCGCCTGAACCTGCCGAACCGACGACCTCGATCAGCGGTTCGTCGTCCAACATGCGCAAGATCGCCTTGCGAATGAAGGTGGAGTCGTCGACCACCGCGACTCGGAGGATCTCTTTAGAGTCCTGACTCATGAGCTATTTCGACGGTAGGCGATGCAGGATCCGATGCGTTCGGCCTGAAAAGATTTGGTCAGGCCGATGATCGACTCGGAATGGCCGAGAAACAGCATGCCTCCCGGGCGGACGACGTTCGCAAAGCTCTCGATCGCGGCCTTGAGCGCCGGCTCGGCGAAGTAGATCAAGACGTTGCGGCAGAAAACGGCATCGTAGGGTTGTTGGCTAGGCCAAGAGCTCGAGTCCAGAATGTTGCCGGCGTAGAAGTCGACCCCGCGGCGATACATCTCACGCAGCTCGAAACCCTCGGTCTCGTGACGCACGAAATACTGCTGGGTCTGTGCTGCGGAGAGCGCGCGCAAGGAGGTGGGGCGGTAGACGCCGCGGCGAGCCATCTCCAGACGCTGACTGTCGATATCGATGGCGTCGATGGTCAGTGTGCCGGGCTTCAAGGCCGCGGGAAACCCACGAGCAAAGATATTGAGCGTATAGGGCTCTTCGCCCGACGAGCAGCCGGCGGACAGGAAGCGCAAATTGCCGGG